>JAVLVB010000173.1:874452-890273 GCA_032876305.1 Orestias chungarensis | reverse complement strand
TATATATATATATATATATATATATATATATATATATATATATATATATATATATATATATATATATATATATATAGCACAATTTTTGCGTCACGTTCACCCGTAAACATTTAAATCTCCTAAATAGACCCAGATCTGTGTCTGACTCTGGAGTCTGTAACGTTTCAGACATGGAGCAGCACAGTTTAATCCACCTACTGTGCATTAGGACTGCTCTATTTTCTCCTAAACCACTGCCAACCTGTTAAAGCCACTTAAAGGGAACGGGCCGACATCAAATGCAACTTCTTCGTGTATGCCCAGGATAAAATTACCACTGCTCCTGCAAAAGCATGAACCTGCACAAGTATAATCAGCGATGGTTGGCTTAAACTTCAGGACTATACATGTACTGACGATGGTTTGCTGCTGTGTAAATTTGGATAGAGGGTCACTGTAAGTCAGAAGGGTTTTATGGTGAAAACATGTGGAGCAGCAGAGTGACACATAGAACGACTTGTCAGAGATTAGTTGACATAGCTCAGTGATGAGCATGCTCAGCCACTGTAATGCCATCGTTTCCTCCTTTTTCCACCTCTTTTTCTGCGCTTTACCGCACCATCTGCCCCCCCCCCCAACACTTCCTTTTGAGCTTCGTTCCCACCGCTCCTTCTTTCCCTCCTTCAAAATCCCTTCCACCGCCCTTCGTCTCCCAGCCTCGTCTCTCTCTTTCTGCCTGATTTAGACCTCTTGCCTGAGAGGAACATAGGAGCACAATAGCTTGGTACTGGCTGAGCTTAAGTTGAATGAGAAAACTGAAAAGTTGTCTTTCATGAATACATGCAAACAATCAGCAGTCTGAGGACGAGCAGATAAGAAAAAGATGAGTAGCAGCGGGACGACGAAGGGCAGAGATGGGCAGAAAAATGGGAGTTTAAGTGACAGGAGGTGAAGTGAAGGTCAGTAAATAGTGAGCAATAAAAAAATTATGATTGATGCTTTCATTACTCAAAGTCAGAAGTTATGTCTTGACATGTGAGACTCTGTCTGGTGCAGCACATGACCTTTAGCTCCGGTGTTTAGTGTTTAAATTTCCTTCTTTCACATTACAATCTGAATTTTCTCTCCAGCTCTTTAGAAGTTTATTTCACAATGTTCAATTCTAATTATCCCATTGGCACAGTGTGGCTTGAAATTGCGGTCCTCATACTTTGTAAAGGAAACTGAATTTCATTTATTTAATTTAGTTTGCATAAACAACTCATGGACTCATGTAATTATGAAAATTAAGAGGTCTTGCAAAATCCTAGCTTAGCTTGAATGATCTTGTTGCAAAAACATGGAGACTCATGTCATGCATGTCGACAACCAATGTAAAAGAGTGTCCTGGCCTGTGTTGTTTCGGTCTCTGTTTAGTTTGCCGTAGTTGTTTATTTTACTTTGTTGTGATTAATTTATTGTTTTCCTTATGTTATTTCCTTTTCTGTTGAGTCTTCTTAGATGTTATTGTTTTGATTTATTCTTACTTCTTGTGTTCTCCAGTTCCCCCTGATCTCTCTCTCTCTTCCTCAGTCTATTTCCCCTTAAACCGTGCACACCTGTGATCACTCGGCAATCTAATCATTCCCTTTGTTCCACCTTTCACCCTCCTAGCATATAGGCCCGGCTTTTCTCTCCACTCACCACTGGATTCTCCCATCAAGTTCCTCCCTCCTTCCTGTCCTTGCCCTTCATTGTTCTCCCTCGTCCATATTCCAAGTTCCTCTCTTGTTCCCTTTGTTCTTCGACAGCATCTGTCTGCCGGTTTCTGTCTGCTGCACCTCTCCACGCCTCGCCATTACTCGCTCATAGTGTTCCTTTGTATTCGTCATCCAAACGTACAATAAATCATCTATTCATCCAACTTCAACTCTGCCACCTGCATTTGGATCCACAACTTACTTGTTCCGTGACAAAGAGCTGGTTTTAAGGTTTATGGTCAGTCGATTTATTCATTATTTTAAGTCAGACCTAGTTTATGTGCTAAGGTGACACTACCTAACTAAAGGAGAAAGAGCACAATCCTGTTAGACTTGACATCTTTGGAAAAATGCTTGCTAGCTTATTTTACAAAAAGGTATTTTCTACACTACATCTCAATGTTCCATGACTTTCCTTTATGACTTACGCTTATGTAGAATAACCTGAAAACAGGTGAAAAAATCATCAGGGTTAGGCTCATACATTTCCCTCTACTGTACTTAGATATTATTATTGTTTCATTTTTTTGAAGGAAAATGCCAGATATATTAACATAATCATTTCATTATAAAATAGTTTCTTGAGAGCTGTAAGCTACTTTTCAGATCCCCCAAATGGAATCGTATTTTTCCTCAGCCATCAAATGCTCTACTATATTTACTATATGTAAAAAGCAACCTTACATACTATGAAGACTCGATCCAGTGCCACCCACCCACACGCCCAGACATCGGTTACTCTTGGAAGTAATTACCATTTACACAAAGGGAAGAAAATAACAAAATGTAATGTCGCCAGAGCTAATCTGTCCTTATAAAACACCAGCTCTCTGATCCCTCTGGTCACATTTAAGCATTCTTGCAATTTCAGAGACAGATGGGGTCATTTTTATCAACCGAAAAAACCATTAGGCATTTGTTCCCGGCTCTTCTGTCAACTTCCAAGCTTCTATTCCTCCTACTGTTTCCATTAGTCACCAAATACATTCACTGTCTATGAAGAAATACATTTTTATACTAAATGCATTTTCACGCATAAAAATGTGGAATTTATTATGGTTTAGTTATGGAATAAAAAGTCAAATTTATGCATTTAATAAATTAGTCCGCATACTTTATAAACATTGTTTTGTTCAATCTACACAACCAGGACTACGGCGCCTGACTGCATGAAACACTTATGAAGAAATATTGTCTCCAAATATTCTCTTTTAGAATCACTTCAGCAAACATGTTGGGGGAAAAAAAGAAATTTACTTTACACATAACTGAGAAGTATAACAGTATAAATAGAGGCTGATTCAAACACCTCTCCCTTAGTTTTTTTGATAGACTGACAATGATTGGTGATTATTAGAGTATTGTATACAATTTTTGTATTCATTAAATCATAAAAGTTATAAAAAAGTATATTTCCTTCCCATATGTAAGGCAAGAAAGAATGTAAAAAGGCACTAAATGTGGGGTAAGGGGGGTTTGGCAGTGAATACCTTCACAAGGCACCGTGATTGCTCCACTCATTAGAAATGCACCGAACACCTGCAGCTGTGCTCACAACCAGCAGCTGGATGCTGTCAGAAATAGGCCCACTTGAACCGCCCATGGATCTTACGAAGTGTCATTTTAAGTCTCCCTCTCCATGTCTCCATAAAGTGACGGTGCATGGAGAGCGAGAGGAACAAGCACACCAGCTGTTCACAGAAAGACTGAGGAAGCGGGCGCAACGCCGCATCTTCCTGAGGCTCTCTGCCGAAAACAGAGGATTTATTTTCTTTCCATCTGTTGGCATTCGTGCTGGAAACTAATTACTGGAGCTTACTTTTGATGCTGTTTATTAATGAATGTTTTTCACATACCTTCAGTATGACGGAGATCTGACAATACACATTACACAGCATTTGTAGGCTTGTAACCCGGCTTTGGATGCTGCATGTTTTTGGCGATGTATCAAGTCATCTTCTGTATTTTCCCATCTTGTTGTGACCCTGAGCCCTGCCTAAAACCCGTAACTCCATCTGCTTCACAGCTCTGGCTTTATTTGACCATAAAAGGCTCAGACATGCATGTTGGTGTCTGAAAACATCTTCTGGCATTCAGAGACCTCAGCAATGGGTAGCTCAAAGGATCGGCATGATGTAGCTGAGAGGAAACACAGATTTTATTCCTCCGTCTCCCTTCGCTCTCTCGCCGCCTTTCTGGCAACATGCATCCTTTTGTTCCTGATTACGTAAAACCGATGACCCCCCCCCCCCCAGAAGTTATGACCCCATGTCTGCGAAACCCTCCTTCCTGCAACGGAAACAATGTTTCCGGGCAGAGTCACGCGCGGTTTAGTCACAGCAGAGCTGGGTTTATTCTTATGTTTAAAATAAATGCTATTTACACTATGAGCTCCAAATCCCACAGTCTGAACTCAGGGAGACTGAAATCTGGCTCGCAGTCAGGCTGAGAGAGGACCAAAAGCGAAGCAACAACCAAAGTACTGGGTGTGTGCAGGAGGGAATGGAAGAAAATTTGTGGATGTATGATTACTATCGAGATCCACATGGTGAAGATGAGCCGCCTGCAGGCGCTTCAGCTTTCTCTGTCTGCCACACTGACCCAGCTACAGCTATCAAATCGTCACTGAGCATGTGCGCTAGCCTCAGCCTCTCGAATGTGTTCATTCAGTTGGAGCAATTCAGACGTTAACATGGCGAACACAACCAATCTGAGCGCTCAGGTCTTTTGAGGCCGGGACAGATTGGAGTGGGGGTAAAAGATGTGTGAAGACACGCGTGTTCAGCTTATGATTTATTTATTCCTCTATAAATAGATGGCTGACATTTATTCTCACTTACTCGAGTGAACAGTTTAGACTCTTTCCAGTGTTAAATTATGACGCTGAACACTTTTTTCCCTTCATGTCAGCAAAATGCCAGGACCTTCACGTGTGCTGCAACTACAGGCATCCTATAACCGTACCTCTCTCATAAACACACGGCTGACTTCTCTCACAGCCGCTGCACGGGCCAGCCCGCCGTCCCCGATGACCTCATCCGTTCTAGGCTCTCACACGTCGCTGCCTCCAAGTCCTCGCAGTCCTCCGAGGCCTCGTGTCTGTAAACACCAAATGTGCACGCCACACTCGCACCGATTTGAGGAGCGAGGCATATGAGTGAGTGTGTGTTTGGTGCATGCATGTTGTGGGCGGGGCTAATCGTCCTCATCAGTCACTTCCCGTGTTTTTCTGTCTGCTCAGGTTTTTGGATGATTGTTCAGAAAGAAAAAAAAAAACACAACAAATCACAAAGATTAGAGACCTCACAAATCTAACAGCTGCCACTGTTTTCCTAATTATTAGGACAGCAGAGTGACGGAGTGGCTTCAACACTGTGGGGAACCCTGATTAGGAAGTCATCAAACTATAATCTCTTGTTTGTTACACATGTTTGAGGATGTATAGAAAACACATTTAACATGACAGTCATTTTTTTCACAACTAAAAAGAAATATAAACATGTTGTTGCATTTAAGTATTCTTATCTCGGGAATGTTTTCACGTTTGCACATTGCCACCAAAAAAATGGGGGGACTTCAGGGTGATGTTCAGGGTCAACTTAACTTTTGCTCCATGTAGCATGTTAGAATAAAGCACCTTCCTACCTTATGTCTGCTGTGTCCCCCACAATGCCAGCTCCTTGTTTATGTTTTTTTATGGGTCTATCTATCTATCTATCTATCTATCTATCTATCTATCTATCTATCTATCTATCTATCTATATATATATATATATATATATATATATATATATTTATATATATAGAAAGAAAGAAATCAGATTAGTTTGCACTTTTGTTTTAATCTTTCTTATTGCTTTACTCTTTAGAATAGTTTTTTTATAACGCATAAATACAACAACAAGCCGGAGCAGCTGGTTATGCATGTTAATGCATTTGGAAGATGCCTTTATCCACAGTGACTGACAAAGTTGACACAATGTTACACTTATTGTCAATCTGACCATAAGCTATCTAGAGAAAATTCCCAGATCAGAGTCAGTGGTGACAGTGAAGCGATAGAGGGAAGTACAGAGAGAATTGTAGATGGGCTATAGAGGTGTGGGTAAGAGTTAGGATAGGAGATGCTCTTTGAAGAGGTGGGTCTTCAAGAGTTTCTTGAAGATAGACAGGTTCTTGCGTGGGTCATTCCAACAGCTTGGAACAACAAAAGAATCATCACAAAAGCTGAAATAATTCGTAAACTGCTAGCATGAACAGTACAGCACAGTGGAGAGGGAAAAACTCCCCTTTAACAGGAAGAAACCTCCAGCAGAACCAGGCTCAGTACAAGCAGCCATCTGCACGACCGACTGGGGGTTTGAAAAGACAGAAAGCTAAATTAGAAGCACAACAGATTGCACAACTGAGTGACAACAGCACAGAATATGAGTGACAACAACTTTTTATTTCCCTTCAGGGTTAATTTATATTTTTTAATTTAACTGATTAAGAAATAATATTAACTAGATAATTGGTCCTTCTTTGTGGAAGTACTATGCATGTATTATGTAAAAATGCGCAGGGGAAACTGCGAAAGGTAGAATTAGCTTTTGTGATTTGCCAGAAGCTAGACAATTTTTTTTAATTACGTTTTGGTTTTAAAATACTATAATACTCTTTAGCGCTTTAGGCCAAATATATTAGGGAGCCATGAAGTAGAACCTTCAGAGGATCTGGAACTGTATGTTACAAACCCCATGTCCATAGATTACCAGGTATACAGAATTCCAGGAAATTTTTGAGGGGTATTAGGGTGAGATGAGGCTGAATTGCAACAAATAAAAACAACTCGTTTCAGACTTTCATTTTCTTCCATTTAATAATTAGATGGGGTTTATCTCAAATAATTCTATTAAAATGCATTCACGTTTGTGCCTGTTGACTATAAAGTTTGGTTATAAATAGTTTTGCAAGGGACTTAAAATATTAATACCCCACAGAACAAACTGCAATTTCTTAAAACATTATAATTCATATGTGTCCATAATGGGGAATAAAAATGATGCACCAAAGAGAACAAAAAAACATATACTGTTGATTACACTGTTTAACATTTAATATCTTAAGTATGAAGGATCACTTTGTTTTGCATCTGTTCTTCTGTTGTATGTAAAAACAAGTGTCCCAGTGAAAAAACTACACTGGGAAGACTTGAGTTACTTTATATTTGTGTTTCTAGTCACAGTCACTGAACTCCATCTGCTCCTTCTTTCCCTAAAGAGTTATTCTCGAAGGCTATAGAAGCCGCGTTCTACCCAAAGTAATTATTTTGTGATAATTTGTTTAATTATCATCTATGCTGGATATTACCAAGTGTCTAATTCAAAAGTTTTAATAAATTACTGAAATCAGTACTTCAGGCATATTTCGATAAACAAAAAAGTGGTGGCCAAAATTAGATATGACTGGAAAATTCAAATTATTTGGATGGTTTAGAATTAGTTTGGCTCTGTTGCTAAGATGAGGACGGAGCAGGCACCCATGGTGCTAAAAGTATGTTTGGTTTTCATTGATCATAAAAACAGCCAAGACTGCAGTTTGATAAACAGCCTCTCTGTCAGTGTTCTGAGTTCTGCACACCTTGTGACGCACACGGCGATTTTCTGTCAGTCTCATGACTCAAGCTCTTATTTGGTGCTCTGAACGTAAATCAGAAAAAGTATCATAACAGTTGGCAAGAATAGAGCTACGGCTCCAATCTGAGCATTAATGGTTCAATCTGGGAGGTAGAACCTAATGACTCTGAGAAGGGTGTGTGTGCAGGTTTACTCAGCTATCTGAAAGCTTTTTACATCTGCTAATTTTAGGCAAATGTAGTAAAGGTTGTGAATCATTGCCTGAGCTACAAATCAAAGAAATGTGCCATGTATTTCCATAATTTTATATGTTAAGACTTTTTGCTTACAACAAAGTGCTCACTGAAATGAAAAGAGATGTTTGTGTGTATTTTAGGACTGCTGCAACGTTTATAGAGATTTTAATAAAAGCATATATCTGAATAGATTACCTTTTACACACATCCAACTTCTTTCAGCAAGCCATTATTTATTTGTTTATTTGATCATATTTGTTTGGTTGTATTTTGGTATTTTGACTGTGTTCCCGTAATTAAGTCATTTACTTTCTGCTTTGTGCTTTTTCTATGGCAGGCAGCTTGTTACCCTATCAATGCCATTAAATTTCACATGTAGCCAAGGTAAAAATCATCTTATACTGGCAGAGATAAAAGGTGTGTTGATATGAGTATTTAATGTTTAGAAGAATTTATCTGATAATATCTATATTCTGCAGACATCTGAATCAGCATCTAAACAGGACTGATGTACAGCAGGGGTTTCTAAACTTTTTCAATATATGTTCTACATTAAAATCCTAAAGATTTCCAGGTCTGACCTCCAACACCATAAACAAGAGAGAGCCAATATAAAGCTTTGTCAGAGGGAATAGAATACGGTTCAAATGTCATAAAACCAGCAGTGGTCTCATCTTTGTTAGTGGGGTGTCCTAAAATCAAGATTTACCTTCACCAGTGGAGCATTATGGCTTGCACTGTAGTGTTCCACACAACAAAGTAAAAATGTCAGGCCTCTCCTTGACAAACAAGCAACAACTCAAGAAATTAATAAATCTTTGAAACCTTGCCTGTGAAATAGTTTAAGGCAGTAGATAGTGACTCTTTATATTCCTGTTTTCTCTCTCTTTTTTCAAAAGAGTAAAGAGAAAACTGTCATGATATCTGTTTTTGTTCTCTGTTAGTTTGCTGTTTTATTTGTTGTACTTGCCTTGTTTTATTTTGTTATCATTAGTTATTGTTTTCTTTAGGTTATTTTCTATTTTGGTTTAGTCTTTATTTCTGTTCTTTTCTGTGCTCTCTAGTTTCCCCTCCTCTGTCCCTCTTCTTTCTGTGTTTTCCCTCTTCATTATCACTTACATCTGTTTGTTATTATCCAATCATCATCTCCACCGCTCCACCTCCTGCTCCTCAGTATTTAAGCCTGGTTTAATCATTCACTCACCGCTGGATCGTCTGCTTACCTCCTTGTCTCGCTGCTCCTTCTCCTGCCAGTTCCTCCACGTCTCCTAGTAAGCCTTCCCCTCTTGCTCTGTGATTCTCTGTCCTGGTTTTTCTCTCACTCCTCCTTCTTTCTCCTCCGTTCCCTTGTAGTTATTTCCATATGGTTTGTGTTTCTTTGTAGGCTATGGTTATCCTCCTGTCCTTCTTTGCTGTTTGTAGTTTTATTTCTCAGTTGTTTGCTCCCTTGTTGCTTCTGATTCCTCTCGCGTCTCTTCTTGTATTATTATTATTATTATTAGTTTGTTTATTTTTACATCCCGTGTTTATCTGCTGTTTTATTTGTATTTGTTTTGTTAATTCATGTTTGTAGTCCCCGCGTCCTGCTTCAGTCCTCCGTTTGTTTACGTTCCAGTCCCGCGTTATCCCTGTTCCGTTTCTGTGTTGCCTTTGTTCCGGTTTATGTTCTTTTCTTTATTCTTCCCCAAAAAATATTATTTATTCTCATATTCCACCTCTGCTCGAGTCATTGATCGCACTCTGACAGAAACCAATATTAAATAACGTTTTTATTGTTGTCTGTCTAAAGCGATATGGCTCACACATTTCCAAACTTTGCCTAAAGTCAGATGTTCATCTCCAAATCCAAAGTGGAAAACACTTAGGGTGCAATAGGTACAATTTCTATCCTTAGCATTAGCTTTTTTTTTATTTCAGGATAAGTTTGATATTTCTCAACTTCATCTCTTATAAAAAAATACTTTGGTTAAATGTTAATATAAAAATATCACATTCTGTGGATAAAATCATTATTTTATACCTACCTTCGTTTTATTGATAACCACTTCATCTAACTGTGCTCCCTGTTAAACTGATTTATCCAGCAACGTTTAGGACATAAAACGTGGTTTTTCTGCATTGTTTTTATTTTGAAGGACATTTTTAATTATTATCAAAATAGTGCACAATTAAAAAAAGGTTAAACTTCCTGAATCTCTACCACTTTAAACTAAGGTCACTCCTGACTTAGTACTGCAAAGTTACATAAGACTCTGTGTATTGGTAAAAATGTGTCTGCACGAGGCCAGCTCTGATGAAACCAACTGAAAAACGCTCATATGGTCTGCTGAACGAGCCCCCACCCCTAAGGCAAACTCATTATCTTCTTCCCTGCCGGAACACCAACATCTCCTCCTCTCCTCCCTCTTCCTCCATGTCAGACCTTTGCTCAACCAAATTCAATTAACTCCAGCTCAATCAGAGCGTTTTAGCATATGTCACAGCTTGAAGGTGAAGGTGAGGTTTGGCTCCCAAAGTAGGCCGATGATGTCTGCGGAGCCGAGGACGAATGGCGGAGCCATCAAAACTTCAGAGGCGGGACGGTGGATTTATGTGACAGGCTGCCTGAAGATGTTAGCCTTGCTGAGCGTCATGGATCTCACAGCAGCAATCCCAGACTCAGTGCCTTGACTCAGCCAGGTGTGAAGCATGGCTGACGCTTCAGAGAGAGAGAGAGTGTCCATAAATAAAAATTACTTAAACATTGTTTAGGAATAGAGGAGTGAGATCAGGCAAGTTTTACTGTACGCCCAATTTGATATTCTTGGGGATACAGTGTCTTACAAATGATTTCAGTATGGTTTATTATTGTGCCATATGATTTGAAGGGCTAGATAACTGAGAGTGGTAGGAAATCAATACAAAATGTATGTATTTATCCCTATTCACTATTAGATATCACTAAATAACTCCACTAAAACCAACTGTCTTTAGAAATCATTAAGTCTGGGGCTTCAATTCAATTAAGCAGGATAAGAACCTTTATTGTACAGGCAGAACTAAAATGTGTGGGTTTAGATCAGGTGTGCTCAATCCCAGACTTTCAACTCTACTATCCAGCAAATTGTGGATTCTCCTTATTTAACATACCCTAGACTCCTTCTCAGCAGGTCATTTAGTCTTGCAAGGACTAAATATTCATATAAGGGGGTTTGAGAATTGATGCATGCAAAAGGTGCAGGGTAGTAGCTGTACAGGAATAGGATTGGGCACCTCTAGTGTAGATTACAGTGTATGAATGTGTTAGGAATGTGACTGGCTCTTTGAATTTTCCACAATGGTTCTAAATAACTTAGTTTAAACATAGTAAAGTACTAACAAATGTTTTTACATGTAGACATGACAAATTAAAGTTCTGGCAGCAGTAATTTGTTAAAGTTTCCAACATATAATTACATTCAATTTCCAAAAAAATACATAAAACAAGCACCAACAATATGCTTTAGATGTATTTTTCTTGCCTTCTTTCACAAAATTTTCCACCAACGTCAACATATCATTGAAATTGATTGTGCTCATGGTTGTTTGAGTTTGATTTTTGAATTTAAAAACACAAATGACTAAGTTTTTCAAATCTTTATATAGTATTTATGGCTCTAAATGAGACACACAAAAATGTCTCTGTGCCATCTGTGGCAAGACTTGAAAATTCAAAATCATAATTCACTAGATTTATAAATCCTTTTTTTTTTTTTTTTTTCCTTGTCCTGTTCAGCATCATGGCTAGTATAATGAGTTTCTGGCTGCCATAGTTGTGCTTAACAGATTTTCTTTTCCAAGTGAGGCTTTATAGAGCCTACCTTGATTCCCATACCTTGATCATTTATTGATTACTGAGGTGTTATATACATCGTAAAGCTAAACAGTACTGAGGGGTGGGTGGGGGGTTCACAGAGTGAAAGGGAACATATACACCGACCGATATTCAAATAGAAACAAGTAAACAAAGGAACCAAAAAACTAGCTGCTACTCAATCGCTCCTGAAGCATCCTCGGGAAACTGCGAAATGGCAATGAATCTTAGCTGTGGAGATATAATTAGCAGAAAGCAGAGCAAAGACAGCAATATATGTGGCACATAACACATAAAAAAAATATGAGGCAAACTTGGTGTTATTAATAAACAGATCGGCACAGTTTAAGTGTTGTGATCTCTTTAGTGTGTGATTGCACGTGAGCAGGCAGAAATTGTGATGCAGGTATTACATGAATTATGCACAGCCATGGGTAAAGAGGGCCACTGTCACCCCCCTCCCAGAGCCAAGGGACGCAAGTGAAGAGATCAGACAGCTCACCGCAGGGACACCATGCACCCGCCCAGAGGACCGCAGAGGGGCCCGGGGTTGAGCCCCCAGCGGCCGCAGAGTAGAGCCCCCAGGGTACCAGGAGCAGCACTCTCCCCGACCCGCCAGGCCCCGGCCGCCCAGGCACGGGCTAGGGCCCGGCCCAGGGCCCAAACGCCCGAGCGCCCCCAGCGCCCAGTAGAGAACCCGCTCGACACCCGAGAGAGATAGGCAACCCCAGACAGCCGGGGCGGATCCATACAAGCCCCCGTGCCTCCAGCACTGCACCTAAGGGCCCAGTCCTTCCGCAGGTGAGTGCAGCAGCAAGCAGTGAGGAAGGGTGAGGAGGAGGCAGGGCACGACCCTGCCCCACACGGGAATAGCATGGGGAGGCAGAGGACACCAAGTCACAGACCCAGCCCCACCCACATTCATACACAATCAAACTCACTCATCCACTCACTCACTCACTCACTCGCTCACTCACTCACTCACTCACTCACTCACTCACTCAAGGTATGGATAGGGTCAGTGATTGGGGGGACCATCCTGTGCAGCCCAGTGGGTGGCCCCCAGGACAAGAAGCGCCCCCACCGACGTAGTCTCCACCGCCCCTAGCCTGCAGATCAACCCCTCCCCCCCACGCCGGATAGCACCCAGGAGACAGGAGTGCAGAAATACCCGTCCCCTCCCCCCTCTGGCCCAAAATGTTGATGACTTTGATGTAATTAAAATGGTAGGGAAGGGGATGTGGAGGGAAGACAGTGGAGCTCCCCCCCAGCCCCACTCCAACCACAGGCCCTCAGTATCAGGACATGCAAGGAGCCGGGAGCCGTGCAGAACCGGCAACGTGATCCCCCCCTCTCCAGCTTCAGCACGGCCCCCGCCCCCAACCGCCCTGTGTGTGGTGTGGGATTTGTGGTATGCAATAGTGAATAATGTGCATTTTAAAATGAGGGAGAATTATTCAGGAAGTGCGACAAAGGGCCACTTCACCCCACTCCAGAAACCACACCTCTCCCCAAAAGACCCTAAGTGTGTGGGTAAGTGTTGTGGACTTGAGCCAGAGAGGAGAGGGGAGTAAGGTGTGTAAGACCGGGAGCAGCGGCGCTGCCCTCGGATGATTGGACCAGATGGCCCGAAAGGCGCCTGCATCTCCCAGCCGCCATCAGGGGACAGTAGGGGCAAAAGTCCGCCCGACCAAGGGCAGCTGAGACCCCGCCCCTAGGGCCACGACCAGCCCAGGAGACCACCCACCGGTTGACCAAGAGGTGGCTGGAAGAAGAGAATATGGGGGGGGGGAGGGGGGTACTCACTGCATTCACTCTGGATGGGAACATGGGCCCAGGAGGCTGGCAGCAACCCACCACCATGCCGACACGTCCAAGGCCACCCGAACCGCCCGGGCACAGGCGAAGCCCACAACCAGGTGCAGGAGACCCCCAGGCGCCAGAAGCCCCTTATGACGCCTCCGAAGATGCTTCTGAGGAACCAGCGACATTCAAGGCAAGTCTGCTTTGTGGCCTCTGTGTTTAGATGTGCTGAAAGAAACGTGATTGACAGCTATCCTTTTCACAGCCTGTCATGTCACATGTTGTCTGAGATGATAACATTTCCTTGTCTTTTCCTACCTACTCAGCTCTTCCTCACTTTTTCCATCCCTTTTAGAATTCAGACAGATCCTGTTTTCACTTGGATCAAGTCAAAGGGTATATATATATATATATGTGTGTGTACTGCTCTGGTTGTGAATCACTACCTTGCAAATGTAAAGTGTGAAATAAATCTACATAAAGTTTTAGCCATTAGTTGCCACTCAGGAGACACGTCATGTTCCTGTTCCATTTCTTTACACATATCTGCTTCGACGTATCAGATATTCTCATCTGTTTCACAAAGAGTTTAAATGTAAATTCCTAGAAGCCATGTTAGTCACACACAGCGTGACGACCCACGCAGGAGTGTGGGGGCTGGTGAGTAATTCTGCACAAACACGGTGCTGTAATTCACATCTGATAGCCACTACATGGCCTGGGTATTTTATAATTTATCTGTAATCACATTTTAGGTTTCATGTTTACAAGAAAAGAAGTCTGCTGATGCGAAGAGCTTAAACTTGACCAAATGTTCTTTCTTCATGTAGGAATCATTTAGACCTGGAAAAAAAAGTTACAGGAACATCAACGGTCGTCTGTTGTTTATTCACAATGTTTTACTATAGGACAGAGGTGAGGAATAATATACCCTAAAGCAGAGCTGCAACACCAGACAAGGAAGAATGTATTGATTGTCAATTGCATCCAAGTTGCCTCAACATCAACGTGACCCAGTCTCAGTCACAACACACTGTTGTACAATTTTACAAGTTTTTTTTTTTAGACTTTTTTGAAGCTGGATATAACTTCAGGATGGACTTATGCAAAAACAACAGAACTACCATTTGAAAAGTACACTTATTAAAATAACAATAACTCACCGACATACAGAGTAAAAAATTATGCTCAAGATAAAAGGCGGTCATTTCCTATAATGCTCTCTGGATCACAAATTTAAAGGTGTTTACAAAGGCGCTCCACAGCAGAGGATGAATAGCTTTCTGTCCCTACCAGGATCATTTCATAAATCATCTCCACTTAAGTAAACAATGTGAATGTGTTTGTCTTTTGGGTCTGCCGTTAATGTATAGGCATCAGCACACTCAGGTGAACATAAAGAGTACCTTCTGACAGCAGTCATGACACATAACACGAAGGCCAGACCTGATTTCTGCAGCTCCTAAAGAGTTACCATGGTAAAACAAATTAATAAAATAGTATGAGCATGCCACAATGGCAAACCCACCATACCATTGCTGGAACACAATCAGAGAAAACCACAAAGAAAAGGCTGAGAAAACTATGATTGTGTTTGAATTCAGTTTTTTGAATATTTGAGCCATATCTGGAGGTGTGAAAACACATAGATGTTTAAAATACAAGCTTTTACTTTGCTTTTCACAAACTTTTAGTCATTGGCAAATATGATAAATGTTTGAAAAAAAACATGCTTTTTTTGTAGCATTTTAACACTACAAAGTTTTTCTAGAGTGAGTTTCAGATCTTGCTACCTGCATGAAGTTTTATGTTGTTTTCAGAGTGCTAGTATTCAAACTATATCTTCATTATTTTTCTTTATTTCTTTGTGCTTAGCATTATTGGAAAGCTCGGAAACTTTGCGTTTAGTAATTTAAAATGCCTTAAGGAGACTTGTTCATGGGTTTTGTTGTGTTCAATGACATATTTATAACTTAACTCTGCTGCCTTCTTCTTACAGATATTCTCTAAATCAATCAATCAAATCAAAACTACTTTATTTATCCCAAAAGGAAATGATATGAAATGTAATTAAATCAATAAAAAAGAAAAAAAAGAAAAAAGAAAACTTTAATAATTGATTTGTGAATAGTCCCTCATCAGTGGCCCAGAACAAATGAACCAGGGAAACTGAAACTGAAAGGGGTCAATCATTTCCCTGAGCTTAGTTTGCATTTAAACTACCGGCATCCGTTAATATCTCCATCCGCCTTCTGCACCAGAGAACACAAATCTGCTTTGTATTTTCTTGTTATTGTCAGTCGTGGAGAGCATGGGTGCTCGCTAACAGCTTGCTTTGCAGCGGCTACGTGATTATACATGTCTGCTTACACGCGAGTTGCCACGACGCATCAACTTAATTAATGTGAATGTGCTCGACGCAGCCTGGAGTCATTCCGGCCCACGGTAGCGAGGCTGTTACATCACTCTCATGCCGAGTAGGAAAAAGGGACACACAAAGACTTCACATGGAGGTGGTGGTCTTATGTGTTGTGGTCATAGCAGTTCCAGGTCTTCTGTGTTGCACTTGGAAAGGTTATTGTTGATGAGGCCGGCATGGCTGCATTATTTGGAG
>JAVLVB010000173.1:852690-865467 GCA_032876305.1 Orestias chungarensis | reverse complement strand
GGGCCGAGATGCTTCCAGTGACGTTCTACAACTGCTGCTATAAACTCTTTTATTTCAGTTTCCTCTGCTTTTAATTTAGCTTTCTGTCTTGCCATCGTGGCAGATGGCTGCTTGTACTGAGCCTGGTTCTGCTGGAGGTTTCTTCCTGTTAAAGGGGAGTTTTTCCTCTCCACTGTCGCTACATGCATGCTCAGTATGAAGGATTGCTGTAAAGTCAACGACAACACAAGCCATTGTTTCTGTCTGCTGATTCCAGAGGAGTGAATGCTGCAAGTCAATGACTCAATGCAATCTGCTGGGGTTCCTTAGATTGGAAACTTTTTCAAATTGATTTGTTAGAATGTATCCTTGATTTTAATTGATTTTTTGTAAAGTGCCTTGAGACGACACCTGTTTTAAATTGGCGTTATATAAATAAACTGACTCTTGACCTGGTAGTCTGGTTTGATATGAAGGATTAATCAGTGTTTTTTTTGTTTGTTTTTGTTTTTTATTAAACCCTAGCACTGCTTTAAACCTCTCATTATCCACGAATCTCCAGCTTGTGTTCCTGGATTTGTTCTTTAACAAAACCCTCGACATCTTCACAGTACTAATCCATTATATAATAGATTACTCATAGGTAGATTTTAGTGTATGCACTAAGTCGGTGTTGATGGTTGGTCGATTGCACTGGAATTTAATTGGATGCATCAGATTAAAAGGGGATAAATAGCAACATCCACCACACTTTTCAGATATGTATTTAAATTAAGTGTTGTTTTATCCAATTTTAACATAATGAATACTTTGTGTTGGTTCACAGAAATTTGTAACTATAAAAAGTACAATGGAAATGTTAAAGAGTTGTAAATACTGTAAAGGTACACCAGGTTCTGATGAAACATAAATGTTATCTCATACCTTTAAGTGAAGAAAGGCTAATTTATAGCTCGAATAGCTTCTTCTGTCCAGTTTAAGGTGTAATGAGGACACTGAAAAAGAAATGCTATTAAAATATTCCTGATGACCAAATCCACACCAACCAGTCTGGCAGCTCCTACTCCAGCTTCATGTGACAGAGAAGCTCATGTAGACCTGAAGCCTCGGCCCACCCTCATTCTGTCACGCATGTAGATTTGTCAGCCGCATTTTGACATGCGAGGCGAAGGCAGGCGAGTGAGAACTCCACGCCGGCTCAGGCGGGCCTTGTCCTCGGACCGGTGTCGCCGTAATCAGATTAATACAGGAGATAGTTTCTGTTGGGCTCAGTCTCCACAGCCGACGGTCACACAGACCCGTGTAACTTATCAAAAAGCTGATTAACACTTCACTCCTCCTGCACGGGCCTCCTAAGAACCGAAAGCTGTGTGGCTGTCATGATTACTTAAGTGTGAAGGAAAGACTTAATTATCGAGATGCGGGAGCGGACTCACGTCAGACTAATGTGTCAGGTGGGATTCATAGATTATAACTAATAAATCCTTAAAAACAAATTTCAAAAATGAGTAGAGTGGCTCTGCTCCTCTCAGGCCCTCTGGTTCATGACCTTTAGGGGGCTAACGAATGGCCCTCTGGACCCCTAATGAGGTTTATGTGAGCTCCTGAGGAGGTTGTGTTGGTGGACCACTGCAACAGGCTCATGCAGCTGCAAAGCACACCAGGGTTACCGTGATGGGTCCTGACAGCATCCCAGCCTTAGCCATGAGCATAAAACCACATTTATGTAACAGGGCTTATTGTTGCCGTGCTGTCACTGCAGTTCAAATTCACTGGATTCATGTTAAAGTAGGGCCTGCAGTACACCCACGTGGCAGAAGGAGGTGGGAGACGAGACGAGCTTTAAAGTGGAACGTGCAGACACTGATGGGACTGTAAACTCCTTCTCCAGATGACGACGATGATCTCCAGAGACCGTAGAAGGCAGCACAGTGAGGACGACCAGGAATTACCCAAATGAGATATTTAAAGGTTTTAAAACTGAAACTTTTCACACCTGCAAAGGACAGTGAGGGGAGCCGAGGACGACACTGGAGTTACCTACACAAAGACCAGAATACTGAGACATTATTTTATTTATATCTTTGTCCGTTTATCCATGATGTGTTCTAGTCAATTGTGTATTTAATAGTACATATTACAAATCTGCTGAATGAACGCACAATAAAAGTCAAATTTTGTCCAGTGAGTAGCTAAAAATTGAGATATTTCAGATTTAAATCAAATAAATTTAATATATATAAAGAATTCATACTGCTTTAATATGTAAGAAGCTCCTATTTCTATTTTGTTTTTCAATTTTTTAAAGGAATGTCAAATTTCTACCAATCTTTAGATGTTGGTGATGCCGCCATTAAGTGGAAGGGGATGTTTTTTTTTCTTTTCAGCTGCTCAGTTTATGGGAATATTTGGAATAAATCTACAACAACAAATGCAGGAATAGTAGTAGTTTAGAACCTGATGCAGATAATAAATCTACTATTTTAGATCAAAGTGTAACATGTTAATGTATCTCAGTAAAACAGAGCTTCCATGGCAAAACCTGGGATCCTTCACACACACTAAAATAATCTAATTTCAAGATTTTAAGATTATTGCTATAGTGCAAAGCTGGTAGGGGCATATTTCAGAAAGCTTGCAAGTTAAACAGCAACAGGTGATTTTACATGAACATGTTCTTTATGGAGGTTTAAAAAAAATAAAGTAATGCAGATAAAAATGGTTTTTATCTGGAAAAGTTCCGTTTCACTACAATTCCCTCATTTGTACCTTTGGTGCATCTCACAAAACGCAATAAAGTTTGTGGCCGTAACTACAAAGCCGGCACCTCGTCCTCCACAGGCAGACGTAATGAAGCTTTTCCACGCCAGTCAGATGGAATGATTTATTCATAGTCATGATAGCATAATAAAACAAAGACCATTGAAAGCACTGACAGCTGAATCCAAGGCCTCTCACACACAGCATGCACCATCGCCGACACCCCCAGAGCTCAGGGACGCCAAACCTCCAGAGCGCCACAGTCGCTCCGGCGTTCCCCGGAGTAGTTGTCGTCTTCCTTCTCCGTCCTGTTCTTTTTCTTTTAAACCTTTAAATATATATCTTGATATAAAAACAAGCCCACGTATGATGAAGTAACCAAGTGTGTGAAGTGGTTCTCCCGTTAAATCATCCCACCCCTACCCTAACCCCCCCTTCCTTAGGATGAAGGGGACAGCGCCCCTCACTACACACCACCTCTTCCTGTTCGTGTGCTCTTCTTGAGGAGAAAACTAAATAAAAAATTAAAAAAAATTATGGAGACGGCAATAAAAAAAACATTTACTGACCTCCCTGAAAACAAACAGACATAAAAAAGTAATACAAAATAATAACACCTCAACAGTCCAATCAAAAGAAGTGTTGGATGGATGTGGAGCTCTGTAGACTGGAGGCACTTTGGCACCCCCCCCACTCCCCGTCAACACGGCCGAGGGGGGGTAGGGGGCTGGAATGACAGAGCTGGAGTGAAAGGCATGCAGAGCCGCACAGATACTGGAATGATTTCAAATAAAACAAATAAATTAAAGAAAAGATAAGATGATTCAGAGTGAAGAGAGAAGAGAGCACCTGACAAATGTGGAGGAAAAGGCCCGCCCCTCCTCCAGGTAATGCCACGATTCAGGAGGGAGAGGAGGAGGAAAAACAAACAACAAAAACAAAACTTGAACATAAACAAGGAAAGAAAAGGCGAGAGATGCAAGAAGAGTGATTAAGAGCGCCGTGGGCGGCGGCAGGTGAAGGAGGAGGAGAAGGAAGAGGAGGCGTGAGGAAGCCGCTAAGCAAAGCTATACAACACAAACAGCAAAACAGTCCTAGTGAGGAGGAAGGTCGGGGGGCTGAGGTCAGGGGAGGGGACATGGTTTGGCAGTCTCTCTTGGTTTGGGCAAGCAGGAGGAAGCTGCTGTGGTCCCCACCCCCTTCTCCTCCTGCTCCCATTATCTGTCTGTACATTGCTGCTCCTCATCCCCTACGCTGCCCCCCCCCACCACCACCTCCATAGCTTCTTTTTCTTTTTCTACAGGTACAGCTCCTTGGCTCTGATATGCTGCAGTTTCTCCATCAGCATGCGGAAGGAGGGCCGCACGGCGGAGTCCACGGTCCAGCACTGCTTCATCAGGTCGTACACCACGGGCGGGCAGCCGTCCGGGGCGTCCATCTTGTAGCCCTTCTCCACCCGGGGCACCACGTCTTTGAGCGGCTGGAGACACGGATGCACCCAAACATTAGGGAGAGTTTACCCAAATTGATTCATGAGGCTAAATGGCTGGCTGGCAATTTTTGTGAACATCAGAATAAATTAGCAGAACATTTTTTTTTTTTTCCAAATCTGACCGATTCCTTTATGTTGACAATAGTGTTTCGTCAACTGGGTTCAACCATAATTTAAATAGCGAGAAAGATGAAAGAAATCTTTTTTATTTTTCAGGAGTTTATTTTACACGTGCAACATAATTAAAGCACGTTCAAAAAATGTTGTTTTTTCCAGATAAAATTACTAGAATAAAAAAAACAACAAACCGGTCACGGCATTAAACGCTGCCATCTGCTGGTTGATTGTGAGCGAGCCGAGAGGAGACCAGCCTACGTTACTTACAATTCTGGGGTAAGGCACGCGGCCGAAGGAGTAAATCTCCCAAAGAAGGATTCCATAACTCCAGACATCCGACTTGGTGGAAAACTTCTGTTGGGGAAAGACAAGCGAAGCGATTAGCACATTTTTACATGAAGGCATTCAGAAATCCACACAAACACTGCTGATAGAAACGATGTCGGTGATGCAGCTGCTGCCTGAGGAGGAGCCGTCATTAAAAGCACAACGCACAAGATCTCGATGTGAGGATCCTAAATTTAGTGCAAGCTCATGTTTGTGACGCTTGTTTGGTAAGTCTAGATGCGAGCATCGTCTGAAGCTTTTAGGAAGCAGAAACTCTACTATATAATTATATAAACGGGCTACAAATCAATTGTTTTACTCACAAGAATATTATAGTGTCACAATATGACTTGAAAGTCGAACATTTTAACTGCTGAAAGTTCATCTTTTAACTTCAAATTTATACAAACGCGACTGAGGATTCTCAGCAACAGCTCTCCTGTACCTGCTTGGGTAAGAGGGAGTAAAATGTACGTTAAAACTAACACTTCCTCGAAAGGTTCTTAAAGACAAAGCCTGCTAGTTTAACCCTTTACTAGTTTAATCGTTGGCTACTGCACCGATGACCCTACAGGGGGAAATCCGCAGATATGCTGACCTTCTCTCTTAGCGCTTCGGGTGCGGTCCACTTGACAGGCAGCTTGGCCGTGTCCTGTATGGAGGACGCCTCCTTGGTGAGCCCAAAGTCGCTGACCTTGGCGATGTTGTCGTCCGACACGAGCACGTTCCGAGCTGCCAGGTCTCTGTGGACGAAGTTGTTGGCCTCCAGGTACTCCATGGCCTCACACACGTCCCTGCGGGCAGAATCGGGGCGAACAGCGATGAAGCACACAAGCGTTTGTTTGCTATTACTTTATTACGCGCAGATCTAATCTCTTTCTCTGGTAGATATATTTTCTTCCCTCTCAGCTCAGACTTATGCAAATAAGTCAGGAACATTTGCACTTGTTCTACTGTCACTTTTCACAGGTGCAGGAAGATGGCAGCGTCTTGACAACTGTTTAATTAAAAAAGGATTAGGTGGGAGCCGAAGGGGGGACGAAGAGGACTCACAGTGAGAACTTTAATAAGCAGTCCCCGTCCAGGACGGAGCGTCCTCTGGAGCGCAGGTAGTCCACTAGGCTGCCCTGTGGGATACAGCTTTGTTATAACGGCAGGTCATAGAAGCATCAAGAAGATTTTCACGTTTTGGACTTTATTAGAGACAACAGCCCCTGATCTGACCTTTGCCATGTATTCTGTGACAATGTAGAGGCTTCCCCTCTCCTCCACGATAACGCCGAGCAGCTGCACCAGGTTGTTGTGCCTCAGTTGCCTTCGGGACGACAATATTTACACCAAAAACCTCATCGTGAATTGACAAAAAACAAACAAACATGATACATGGACTGGATACAGGATTAAAACGTTGGATCTTACGTCATGACGGATGCCTCGGCGATGAAAGCCTGCGCTGTCGCATCGTTTTTGATGCACTTGACGGCCACCTTGGTCCCTCTGTAGTCTCCTACCATCACGTCTGGTAATAAGAGAAAACTTTTATTTAATTCATTTTTAGCCTACTTTAATGTGATTATACCACTTACTCAGAATTGTGGTTTACATCACAAATTCTACATTGTTACATTAATAGTGTCCAAATATTCACATCACAAGGGACGGATGGACTTTATTTAATTGTTGGATTTAAATAATACAATAAAAACCCTCCCCTCCTATGTGATGTTATATAGTTTTATCTTTACTCACCTCCAAACTCGCCTTTTCCAATTGTCTGATGCAGCTTTAGTTCTTTTCTGTTCAAGGCCCAGCCGCCTGCAAACAGCCAGTAGGATACTCAACAACTAACATAAGACTAAAGATATTATTTTGTGCATTGGTCCAATCAAAAAGCCGCAATCCAACTAAGTAAGTGTTTTAAATGATCCTGTTTCCTTGTGGAAACGTCTAGAATAAGTATGTGTTGTTATTGGGGTGCATTTCTCAGCCGGGTCGGATGGATGCACGACGTTCAGCGGAGGCACTCTGGGGAGGTGAGGATGGATTAACTGGTGACGCCCAGGAAAAGATTAATAACCCACACGATTTAACGCTATTAGGCTGGAGATGACAGAGCCGCCTTAAAGGACGTCTACAGCTGAGGTCAAAATTAGTTATTTATACAACAGTTCGTTCCGACCGAGTAACCTAAATGGTTACCCCAGTCGGTCGTGGCAGACGGCTGCTTGTACTGAGCCTGGTTCTGCTGGAGGTTTCTTCCTGTTAAAGGGGAGTTTTTCCTCTCCACTGTCGCTACATGCATGCTCAGTATGAGGGATTGCTATAAAGTTAACAACAACACAAGCCATTGTTTCTGCCTGCTGATTCCAGAGGAGTGAATGCTGCAAGTCAATGACTCCATGAATCTGCTGGGGTTCCATTAGATTGGAAACTTTTTTAAATGGATTTGTTTATGATGTATCTTTGATTTTAATTGATTTTCTGTGAAGTGCCTTGAGACGACACCTGTTGTAAATTGGCGCTATATAAATAAACTGATTCTTGATTCTTGATTGGACGAGAGACTTTCCATGAGTGCCGATATTCACCGATAACAGCACTAGGACTGTTCACAGGTGTATCACTCCGCTACACCAAAACAGTTAATATTAAAGCTTGTGCACAGAAAATGTTACCGTTCGTTGCCTGGCAACAGCGTTGTCGAGGAACTATTTGTGATCATCAAATAAACAAATAAATCACAATCTTTTGTGGTGTAATATTGCTAACTTATAAAATGTGTTTGTAGAACTGCTGTATTAAAGCAATATCACACTCGAGGTCATGCTATATCGGTGAATACCGGCACGTGCGATTACCTGCGGCCTCGTGCCTACGACCGACATAGCACTCCCTCTCGTGTGATATTGCTTTAATATGTATTTGTTTATTCTCCAGGTGATGTTAAACAGATCAGGTGTCGCTTAAAACAGCTTCTCAGACTGCTCTGTTTTTAGTTTTGATGCCTACATTAATTGTTGCCCAAGGAAACCAAATTGTTTCACAAAAACTAACATGAACCGACCACTGATGGCAATAGTTGCGTTTCTTTTTACGCTGGACAACAGCCTGTAGTTGTTGTTGTAGTTTGTAACAAGTCTTTGGTGCATCTCTTCTTCTTTGGCAGATCTTTCAAGCTCCTCCAGAGTTGATGCTCTTCTAACGTCCCCATTGGTTTCCTGGATTCGGGTTATAGGTCTTTCCTTGACCATAGAACAAACCTCCAGTCCGGGTAATCTAAGTTTGGATATTCTTTAGCATCCTTTGGTCTTCCTCAGTGGGCTTTTTCTCTGGCTGCTTCCTCAGAGATCATTTCTATACAGGGCTGTAGAGACACTGCATCTCCTGACCTCCTAGTGGTCATTGTCTTGATACTTCCCTCACTAGTAGATTAGTCCTTGAAATCTTTCGCTTCCTACCTCTGCCAGACCTGTTCTTTACTGTGAGGGTCTCCTTCTCATTGCACTTCTGCTCCGTATACTTTAACAACTCCTTCTCACAAGCCTTAAACTGATTTCCTTGGTTTTTGGCGTAACGCTTTCTAAGATGAGATCTCTAAACCCTAATCGGAAGTTAAGAGAGAATATAAAGTGTTTAAATTATGACAAAGTTGAACTAACAGTGGTTTGTGCTTTGGCTAAATAAAAATGTCAGCTCTTGAGGATGGTAGTTTTTGGGACATTTTTAGTTTGCAAAATAAATTAATGCAAGCATCCAAAATAAAAACCAGGATGCGTGGAGAAATTCTATAGAGAAGAAAAGAAATAATTCACAAATGTGAGTCTATGCGGCGTGGCGTCATAACTGCAGCGTGCTCTTACTCCTGGAGAACTCGTCCTGCGCTGCCACCGTCCCCTCCATCAGCTTGGGTTTAATCAGTCTGGTGCAAAGCCCGTCAGCGTCTTTGGTGTAGTGCTGCACAGACGAAGCGGCGGGATTAAAATCTTGTCATCAGGATTATTATGAAAAGCTGTCAAACTGCATCAAGAATGAATCCATCATGAAGAAACAGCTGCAAAAATGACAACAGCAGAGAATCTTCAGAGCATATTTCACATCTATAAAGGAAACTTGGACCAGCATCAGTGGCGTGACAAGGCTACAATAAGAGAATGACTGTATTCCTGAGTGAGTGAGTATTTAAAATAACACAATAAATCCGTGTGGTGGAGTCATAGAGTCAGTTTGTATTGAGAAAAGAAATGTGTCCACTTAAACTTCAAAGATATATATATTTTTTGGGATAAAGCTTAAAAACTGGGTTATGCAGACTGCAGGCCACCATTACGACCACCAGAGGGGGAGCACGATGCAGGAAGAGCAGACTCTGAACTTACGCCTGTAAATGAAGCCTCACCATAACAGAAGAAAATGTAAGTGGATATTTATGCTGTATTTATCAACTAAAGTGCTGAATATAAAAAAAAAGAAAAAGAAAGGGGGATTTACATAACCGTCTTGGCTAAATAAAGATCTTCCCATATGTAATTAACACCAAGGGCTGTTATTAAGGAGTAAAAATACCAATGTATGCATAAAAGACAATACTTCTCCCTCGAGCTGTTACCACATGCGGCCATCTTTGTTTTTATCGCATGCATAACTTCAGCGTGGATGCAACAACAGGAGAGCACAGGAACAGAAAAAAAACAAAACACCAAAGAATGTGAAGAATCCGGTCTCAGGCTATTTACAGCGCAATGCCGACGGTCTAATGGATAAAGATATGGAGAGACTGACAGAAGGGAAAATGAAGCACAGGGAATATGAGCCAAGCAGGAGGAAGAGTGAGATGGAGAACAATAGGAGAGGAGGACTGAAAGCAATATGCCCGATATTCACCTGGGAGCCCGCAGAGCGAGAGAACGACAGAGGAAGTGGGGGCAGCATCAAGCCCGGGGGGTGTGTGCGGGGTTAGATAGAGATTGGGGGGTGGCTGATAACAAGAATGCACCAGGAATGGGGATATGATCTCACTGCCAGCTGTCAGATTCCTATCGTCCAATGCCAACGCCTCAAAAAGAGGGGTAATTGGAAGTGCGATAGCCGCCAATCTAGCCTCTCTCTCTCTCCCCGTTTATATGAGAGGATGAAAGACCACCACGTCTCCAGTCTTCCCCTTTCCTCTCTGGCCTTCCTCTGAACCTGTCTTCAGATAGCGGGACAGGAAGGGAGAGGATCGCACAGCGCTCAAGAGTCTGTACTCCAGTCTTCTCGTTCAGGGAAAGGTGGATACCGAGTGTGCATCTGTGCTTTCTGTGTTGTTTCAAGTTATGAAACAACATTCCCACACCACTCCAACTTTGATTTGGTAGCAAAGTTTGCACAGTTGATTAGGAGAACTGAAACAATCATCCTTCAACATTTATGTACGTTTGGTACCAATGACGCCATGTTTTAATTTTTTTATTTTAACCCTTACCTCAACCAACTGCATGAGGTTCTCGAAGAACTCCTCCTCGTCGATGGTCAGCTTGCCGTTGTGGTAGATGATGCGGTAGTGCTCCACCTTGCCGTCGCAGCTGACGCACAAGGTGTAGTCGCCCGGATAGTTGGTGCTCTCCCTCACCAAGAACAGACCCGTCTCCGGCGGGTACAGGAGGCGCTCCGCCTGCTCGCGAGTGATTTTCCCGTGGAACCATCTGAAAGCAACGGACGGACGGGAAATTAGTCGATCATCAAGTAATCTGTTTTTTTTTATTATTGAACACAAAGCAGTTCATAATATTAAGTTAATATCAAGTTTCAAAACGTTTCTTTACTGATAAAAAAACAAAATAACTAAAAAGCTTATTTGATTGTGTTCAGTGGCCTTCAAATCAAATCCACTGGATCCAAAGTCTTCATAAGTGAAATGTAAGATCTGTTGTTTAACAGGTGTAAAAACTGTTAATGAACACTTAATCTGACCAAGGAGAGCCTAAATCAGAAAACCAGCTTTGATGAAATGTTGTATATTTTGTCTAAGAGTGTCCCAAAAAATGATCACTTGCGATATAATACAGATATTGGGGGTCTTCAGTTTTGCCCAATACTAATATTGACCAGATAAGATACTGGCATGAATCATAGAAACCTTCATTAATTAAGTCTGAAACGTAAGAACAGGCTTGATCGGGTGATATTATTAAAATAGAGGACGGTAGTTCACATCAACCCGCATCGCGCCTACTGATTGCTCATTGCTAGCGAACGCTTTTGTAGTGATCATGTTGGGCTCTGTATGCTGGATACAAGCTGCTATATAGAAATGCTAACGCAGATTAAATAGCGTGCTTATGACAAACTCTGACAAACCGCTCGCTCAGCTCGCGGTCGGCTCTGTGTCTGCGCTCGCAACTCTACATTATATGTAAATGAGCCGCGCTCCCAGCTAATAAAGACTGATTCACACTCTCAGACTCACTAACATTTCAGTAGAGCGCGAGCGGTTTGTCAGAGGTGAGCGCGTGTCCGAGCACCTTTGAGCGAGCGCGCGCACCTGAGATTCATACGCACGGGTTAACAATTACTGCTCCTTCAGCTCCGTGCCAGCAAACCTGGTGGCACAAAAATACACCCAGTAAAGCGGTAGCAACGAAGAGCGGCAATACAACCAACTTGTACATGCGCCTAAAGAGGAACCATCCAATTCAGTTTTCTCAGCTGGGCAAAAAACTTAGGCCGTCTAAGGACTTCAAGTTCCCCACAGTCCACTATCACTGATGCAATTAATCGACAGGAAACTTACAAAAAGGACGGCGCAAAGTGGTGCGCGCTCACAGAAAGTGTAGTTTGCTTAATTGCTACAGAATGTTTAGTTTTTATGCAAGTGCGTTTTTTTATGGAAGCCAATCGTTACCATAATTCAAATGAAAAAGCATTTTCCTTCCCATACCCAGAATGCTTTTTGGTTTTCTAGTTGTGGGCAGAACTTTGTGGGCAGACCAAGAAAACGAAAAAGCAATGTCGTTCTTTTTCCTTTTTGATTATGTCGGTCTTGAAGAAGAAAATGCAAACAGGATTAATGATTTCTAATTTTATTTGAGTCAAATAATGCAGCCACATTCTTAAAATGAAAAAGCATTTCTGAAAATGCTTTTTCATTTGAATTATGGTAATGATTTGCTTCCATATTTTTTGTTAACAGACACTGAGAGTCCATTTATTTATGTTTTTGGTGGTTTTGTTCATTTTATTTACCAGTTTCAGTTTTTAAGTGCTCAAATGAAAATAAAGTTGATTGATCTTTGACAGGATATAGTTGCAATATTCTGTCATTATCATTATATCAATTTAAAATGGTCTCAACATTTTTTAGCGCAATAATTTCTGATACACATAATCACTCAGCAAAATTTGTTATCGTGACAGAACTACATGCAGGCTTATATAATCTTCTTATATCAATATCGGATCGGGACACCCCTAATTACAGACTTACGGAGATCCACAACTCAGCTGTTAAGCCCACATTGTTCTCCAGAAATCTGGTGGGAAAATTAAGAGAAAGTTGTGAAGCTGAACAGAACGAGAGACGTCAGCGTTATAGGGTCAACTAACATCCTGAGCTACCAAGGGAAGGTTCAGATTAAAGCTCGAATGACCCAGTCAAAGTCCAGATCTACAGACTGTTAAGAATCTGTGGGAAGACCAAGGATCTCACAGATGTTGGCTATTCAACTATAGATTACATGACATTAAAAAATCTAATATGTTTTAGCCCTGATGTATGCAGAGCAGGTAGATCTACCCCAGATGTTTCATTCACTCATCTGCACCCAAATCATTACAACTCTGTCGCATCTACTCCAAATAAGTGTTACCATGTATGATATGATATGAACTGTTGGTCAGAATAGTATAAATGAATAAAAAAAATCATCAGTTTCTTTGTATTATCTGTGGATTTTCTGTGGTATTGCCTAAGCTAGTGTTTGGTGGTTGACACAATCACAGCACATTTTCCAACTGGATCAAACGGGGTTTCTCTCTGTCAGGAAGTTTCCCGAGCGATGAGCCAAGAAGACGCCTCCTCAGAAAGTAAAGAGGCTAACAAACGAAGTGCATTTTGGCTGCAGTTT
>JAVLVB010000173.1:826978-852590 GCA_032876305.1 Orestias chungarensis | reverse complement strand
GGGGGGGGGGGGGGGGTTGTATCGCCTGAAGGATTCAGTGAGAAGCTACCTGGTCCCAAATAACAGGAAACACACACACACACACGGAAAAATGTGTATGTCTGGGGGCAGTGGAGGAAGCCGATATGCCGGCACCGCAATAACAGGAAGATGCAAAAAAACAAAAAAAAACAAAAAAGAAGGGGCAACAACTGACGAGGCGAGAGAAAAGTAACCGATCTATACCTTGGCTGCCATACAACGCTGCTGGTTTCTGTTTATATCATTAGGATTAATGTTTACACCATAAGACGTGGCACGTTATTTTAGAAATTAAGGCTCTTGCTCCCTCACAACACAGGGAAGAACGCGTCACTGTTCATCGACTCGTGCCACTCATGCAAGAGCTAGTCCATGAAAACATGTTCTTCCCTTCAATAGGTGGTAATTAGTTACTTTGATTGATTTATCCTGTTTTTCTGGGCGCTCGTCTCCATTGCCTCCCGCTCCCTCCAAGGTCCTTGGGCTCGAGAGAAAGGCAGGGGGTCTTCGTGGCAAAGCAGCTTAATGCGGGGTGGAGTTGATTAGATCAGCGCATGCAGCTTCTCCGAGGGACAGAAGCTCTTTAACTCCCGCTAATCTGAGAGCGGGACGACAAGCCGCGTGGACGGCCGTAAATGCTCTTGCTGGGAACACAGCCCTTATCTGTCCTGACAAATCAGCCGCAGTTTTCAGACATGACATCATGGTGTAGCCGGACGGAGGAGGAAACATGGAAGGAGGAAACAGGACAGCAGAGTTTAACGTTGTTGCCGTTACTGAGCACGGCGGCCACACTGAAGGAGCAGAAATCTCCCACAAGAGGGCGGCAGAGGGAGTGAGCGCCTCAAGATGGCATCTTGTCATCATCAAGTGAGAGTGGCGGCTGAAGACCACAGCTGAACCCTTAGGTAACCGGGAACAGAGGGAGAGGCCATCACAGAGACGTCTGTTCAGGATTCAGGAGAACATTTAAAATCTTCGGAGGATGGCTTGTGGAGGAAAGAAAGAACCAGAATACAGTGGTGTCAATATCTCAGCAAGCAAAACCACGAACATGTGCAGGAAGTGGCCATAAGCTCTGCCGTTTTTAATTTAATTAAAGCTTCGGCTCAGTTTAATTATTCAAAATAAGTGTGTGTCAGATGTTTGAACCCAAAAAATTTAACAATATGTATATTCATAACAAAAAAGTGCATTTGTCTGTTAATGTTGATCATGTTTGGCTAAAAGTAAAAATACACTCGCCCCCTAACATGATGATCAAGGAATCAAGGAATTTTATTTGTCATCACATCACATGTTAAACATGAGGTGGGACGAAATTCTAATCCCCCTGTCCAGTTTACACCCTGATAGCAATTTTAAATAATATGATAAAATATAAAGAACTATGCGTGAAATAGGATTTGACTACAAAGAATCTACAATATGCAATGAAAATTCGGAGTGCAAGTGACATATTAAGTGACATTTTAAAGTGTGATATTAAAGTGAACAGTGCCGGTTAAATGAGAAAGTGTTTTTCATTTGTAATTGAGTGTGTTTGAGAGTCTCACAGCTTCAGGAATGAAGCTGTTTCTCAGTCTGGTGGTTTTACACTTGATGCTCCGCAGCCTCCTGTTCGAGGGGAGCGGGAAAAAAAGTGAGTGTGCTGGGTGTGTGGGATCCTTCATGATGCCGGAGGCCCTCTTCCTGCATCTGGAGGTGTAAATGTCTGTGGTGCTGGGGAGGCTGACTCCAACAGTCCTCTGTGCAGCCTTCACCAACATGATTTGTATAATGATGAAAAATCTTGGCTAAACATTAATTGTTTTTCTGCAAGGGGTTCCTTAAAGATGGAGTTTATCCAAAACAAATTATAGTCACCTCCATTTTTTGCTTTCTCAAAGAAACTCATGGACGTTGTTGCGTCTCAGGGTCTGTTTGGATCAATGAAATAAGACACCTGGGATAATTAGTTTGCCATGTGAGCCCAACTAAAGGAAAACTACTTAAGAAGGATGATCCAGATTATTGGTGGAGGTGGCAGAGTTATGTTTTCGGCCGTAATCATGGGGAGAGAGCTGGTCTAACTCTCATGCTGGAAAGAATACCCCTGTGTCATTGCCTGCAACGGGCAAAAAAGAAGAGAAACTCATAGTGTGGCCACCATCTTCCCCTGACCGAAACCCCACAGAGCCTCTGGAGTATCATCCAGCAAAAGATCCATGAGGGCGGGAGGCAATTCTCATCAAAACAGCAGCTGTAGGAGGCTATCCTGACTCAAAGCAAGGAAATTCAAGCAAAAACTCTCCAAAAAGTCACAAGTTCAATGGATGCATGAATTGTGAAGGTGATATCAAAGAAGGGTTCCTATGTTAACATGTAACTCTGCCTGTTAGGATGTTGTTGTTTTTGATTAAAATGCATTATGAGGGTTTTTTTTCTTACTTTTGAAGAATATACTGTTGTCACTGGGAGGTTTGTTCCAATAAAATTCAATTTATACTCTTAACGGGGGATGACTTTTATTATACCAACTCATTTGCATCTCCCATTTAGGAAAAAATAAGGGAAACATTTGTGATAATTTGGAACGGGGTGTAAAATAATACAAAAAGTTTAATTATTTAATTAGATCCTGACTAGAATTATAGTTAACTTCTGATAATTACGTTTACTAGAATTAGTAACGTTTTTTTTAACTCCTTGTTTTATTTTGCATTATATATAAAGTTATCAGAAGGTTCACTTTTCATTTTTTGCATCCCTGTCTCCTTTGATTTGCACGCAGATTTCATCACGTTGTCCTCTTTATGACTTGCCGCGATTACAAAAGAGCCATGAATGTCGCTGTGATGCGGCGCGCAGACGCTCCTGGGCCTCCGAGACAGTGACACCGATGAAATGAGACACCGTAAAGGCGGGATTGATGTCGGAACTGTGTTTTCCCCTCCGCTGTAGGGAGCAGAGCGACATTTTCTACACAGCTGAGCAGCATATGACGGGTATGTGGCCCGAATGCCCGAGATGTACGGCCCTCGCTCGTGTCCCCGCACAGTTTTTGTCAGGGGGCATAAGAATGCCGAGCTGCTTTTACGGCGCGTGACACGCTGCTTTAGCGTTACGGTACTCACGGCATAAGACTCAGCTTCCCTCCTGATTTCACCCCTTCCCTTTTCTGGACATAGTTGGCCGGAATGGTGCCCTCTCTGCCCACAGTGTTCCTGGCTTTGTACCAGTTTGGATCCTGAGAAAGAGTCGAAAATCGCGAGAGTTAAGTACCACTAAACACGTCTTGTCCAATCAGAAATGTTATTATAGACGTTACTGGAGACAGTGATTCCTGTTGAGTGTGCACACTCTCAACAGAAAGCAGAGACCGCCTTTAATCATTAATAATCCAATAGATTATATCTAAGAAGCTCTATAATTGACTTAATATTTGTTGCAAGGATAACAGGCATTTGTTCAGGACAACCTCCACTAGGGATGTCCCAATATAACTTTTTCACATCGATACAAGGTCGGCATGAATCATACCTGCAATCATACCTACCTTTACAGTATGAAATATTAGAAAGGACTTCATGAAGTGATATTGACTTAAAAAATGAACGACAGTCCACAACAATGGGCATGAGAAAAATTGGCCCATTTATTATTAACCCTCCGGAGTCCAGTGGCGCGTCGGCGCATCCAAATTACTCCGCCGTCTAAATATGGCTTAGCAGCAAAATGCAGCAGAGGCAAGCATATACTCTGAGGTAACGCCTTCATTTTATGTAGACAGTGTTAAATTACTTTGTTGTCTGATAAGAGTGTACGTAGGTTTTAAAATGTACCATTTCTATTTGCATCCTAAGTATTAAAATTGGTTTGTTAAACATATTTGTGCAACATCACATTGTTTTGAGGTAATGGGTGCATTTTATGCAAAAAAGTCATAAATTACTTTTTACTGTGAAAGATTGTATGTTGGTTTAGAAATTTACAATATATATTTGTATTCCAAGTTGTGAAAATGGTTCGTTAAACATATTTTTGGTTCTCACAGTAAAAAACGTGACTTTTTTTGTAGGTCCACTGTGTTAATATGGTTTGTGAAGATTGAAAGACAACTGTAAATCCACAAAGGGAAGGTTGTGCTGAAAAAAATGTTACCAAGCAATGCAGGGTAAACATGTTTTTAAAGTGAAATATAAAGATAAAATCAAAAGTAGTCAAAAACGGCCAATCATACCCTGGACTCCAGCGGGTTAAACTAAGGGTTACGTACATTTGAAAGCGCTGTTGTAGTGATCATGGCTCTGCTAAATAGGGATGGTGGAACATTGCAGGCCGAAATGCAGGCCGATATAATCCAATGTTAATGTTTGGGCCGATGTGGGACCGATCCCGACATCCCTCCTGAAAACTATGGAGCCATTTTGACTCTAAAACAGCCCTGACTGGTCCAAGCATGGTCGGCACTGGAAGGTGTAGTAGGGTGAGCTGTGATGTCCAGCAGCAACGCTTGCCTCCAGCTCCTTCAGTTCTTTCATCATGCATGGTGGGGCCTCTGAACTCCACTTATGTGTCCAGGACACCTCATAAAACCACAGGGGTTGACCAATTCCAGCAGATCTGAGGTTGCTAATGCTAGTTCTGGTAGAACTAGCATTAGCAAACCCTGTTCTCCTTCTTCTTCTTGTTATTATTTTTATTATTTACAGGATCCACAAAATTTGAGAAGCTTTTTATCCTGCAAAGTTGCTTTTTTTGTTTAAATGAACTCGTAAATCTTGTTTTGCTGATAATCGAATGACAGCAATCAATTAAATAACGGATAATCAAAACTGAACTTTAGATATTGATTTCTCTCCTTTTACTGGTGCTACTTGGAAAATAAAGCATTTACTTCTTCAGACAGGGTATATAAAGCCATACTTCCTTTAAGTCCTTTCATCAAACTGTGTGTTCTTACAAATGTGTTATCAGAACCAGCATTAACTACCTCAGCGATCATCACTACAGTTCTGCTGGGATTGGTTCAGTTTTATTTAACCTTGTGAATAAATCAGCCTTGTTGTCTTTATTTGATGTGAACTCAGCCCTTTTATTTACACGTTAGAGCTTAACATTCGATGTCTCTGGGGGGTTGTCTTACCCTGGTGACTCCGATGATGGTCAGAACGTCTCCTTTACAGAAAGGCAGGTCCTGTTCGGTGCCGGGCTTGAAGTTGTACTTGGCAACACACTCTGTGCCAGACGACCATGGCACCTGCTGCACAGAACACACAGAGGAGGCGACTTTCAGTCGCAGAGCAAACTGGCCTCCATGCTGACGGCACTAGTGTCAATAGAAATGCTGACAAAGTCTGAAGCACAAGTGGTAAAACGTTTTTTTCACAGATAACAAAAAGGACACCTGACCTAAGCTGACCTTATACTCCCTTCTGTTCGGCCTGGTTTACTTTAGACAAAATGAAAGAGGAGTTCATATCCAAACTCTCAACATGGCATGTGACAATACAATAGAAATGGATTCCTTTCCTTTACTACCAACAGTTTACCTGGCCAATACGCAATCTGCTTAGTAAATGATCAATACAACCAGACAGGCCAGCTTTCATATCACATCCATGTTGTTGTCCACAGTGAAAGGATTTAGCTTGATTTAGCCAACTCTAAAAGCCCAGTGTCAGAAATGAACTCCTAATTTACCACAACATTATCAGAAACATGTGAAATGATTATGCAATATAAAGAAAACTAAACAATTACAGAGGTACCCATTGGAGAAATGGGTACTAACTGGCTAATAACTGCATCAGGTATCATTATTGCTCTTATGGCTGATAATCAATGTTTACCAACATATTTATATCTCCTTATTTTCCTCCAATCCAAATATCTGTAATTCTTACAGGTATCGAATAGTTTTTTAGTTTTCTTATCAATTGTTACTGTTTTATTACTGGTTTGAACGATTTAAGTGTGGGGTAAAAAACCGGCATTTACTTTGAAACTATATTGTGATAAGTATTAAACATTTAATACAGAAAAAAACAAACATACACAAACAAGATGGAAATACAAAATGTTTATCAATATAATTCATCAAACAGACCGATATGCTAAAAATGTAGTAATATCAGTAAATAATGTCTCCTAAATCAAATATGACCTTATCTACAGTAACAGATCTTGACATCAGACGTCACTGTTGGGGTTTATTAATGTGAACGCTCCGTGGTCATTCAGATTCGTCGACAAATAATTGGAGGAAATTGTTAAATGTTATACTGGGCGGAATAAAATGTAATCGAAAAGGATTCTGGGAAAATGTAGAGTGCTCACAAAGCTAAAGGATACATCCTGGATTTCAATGAATTAAAGCTGAATTTGGATTCATACTCGGTATAGAAGCGAGACAGCCGGATTCAACCTCTGTGACTATTCCTCCAAACAAGTCAAAGTCCACATGCCGGTATAACTTCCTGACAACGCCTGGACATCTCCTGATGGAATGACGGATGTTAGCTACCAAACACTCTCCAGTGTTGGTGGACGCAGATGTGCTAAATTTAGGCCCAGGACCCTACTTACCTAATTTGTAAGCCATGTTTTTGTTTTCTAGATTTAATCCTGTGCAGTAACTGTGAAAGATTTACAATGGGGCTGTTAAACATACTTTAAAACCACTCTTACGGACGACTTGTGTGACAAACATCTAGGCGATTGTTCTTTAGAAATCTCACATGTACTGAAACCAGACAAGAGAAGAAAAGCCTTACATGGATCCCAGACATGACGAAGGGAGTTAGGCAGCAGGTGTCCTTGGGCAGCCAGTGGTCAGCGTTCAGCTAGTAACATCAGAGCTGCAACACACAAAACGCGACCAGGTTAGGGATACAGAGGAGACAACAATACACAGATATGCACTATTTCATTTCCCTTCCACCCGAAAACACAACAGGTGCAAATATGTTAGAAAAAAATACAATGAAACAGACAAACATGACTGACACAAGCTTCAAAACCTCAACAAGTGACATTTGTGTGCTAGATGACCTGCAAGGGTACCTGACCACCCCAGCAGGCACAGGCGTCATCGTCTTATATGGACCAGGGAGCATTTACGCTGGACGAGGGACCAGTGGGGCTCAGTGTTGTTCTCTGATGAAAGTCATTTCACGTTGAGCAGAAATGATGGCCGCCAACGATGTTAGAGATGTCAAGGAGAGCGCTATGCATCAGCCACTGCCACTGAGCTTGATAAGCCCATACTACCTGAATAACATCATTAATCCAGTGATTGTGCTCCTACATGAACAACACAGGCCTAATTTCATCTTCATGGACGACAATGCTCCAGCTCATCGGGGTCGCATCATCAGGGAACGGCTGTTAGAGACTGGTGCACCTCAAATGGAGTGGCCTGCACTTTCTCCAGACCTGAATCCCATTGAAAACCTGTGGGATCAACTGAGTTGACGTGTAGAGGCTCGAAACTCTGCACCCCAAAACCTCAATGAACTGAGGGATGCCCTTCAAGAAGAGTGGGATGGCCTGCCTCAGCAGCCAATAAGTCGACTTGTGAAGAGCATGAGACGTCGTTGGTAAGCTGTAATTGATGCTCAAGGGCACATGACGAGTTATTGAGATGTTGACATTTTTTGTTGTGGTGAACACACCAATGTTGTTAACTTTTGTTTTAACAAATTGTTCGAGATGAGGAAATCACCAGTGCATCCTTCTACTTAAATGATATATCACTGTAGCGGGAACGTTTTACATTTTCCACAAATGTCACCCGAAAGCCAAATATCCCTAACCTTTTGTGAGCAGTGTGTATATATATATATATATATATATATATATATATATATATATATATATATATATATATATATATATATATATATATATATATATATATATATATATATATATATATATATATATATATATATATATATATGCTTACACAATGAAACTGCTTTGACGTCTAACGTTTCTGACAGGTCACCGGATACGGTTAATCATTCGGTTCAACGAGCAATCTCTTGGTCAAGCTTTAGTCTGCAGATGATGGCCATAAGCAACCATAACATGTGTTAGGATTTTCCACATCAGAGGTTAAATAAATGGAGCATGGACGGATTGTAACATTTTCCCTCTTAGCTGATCTCCCAGCCAGGCGGATGTCCTCACGAGCTAGGATAACAAAATCTGTCCGGACCAAAGCAGTCGGCTTTCTTAATGTACAAACAAAAATAAAGTTAAATGTAAATTTCAAAACAGGGCAGCGAATCAAAAGAAACACTTCAGATAAGCGGTAACACCAACAGTGCCTTCAAATACAGACTCTTACTTCCAGCGCGTACAAAAAAAAAAAAAGAAAGAACAGGAAGTCCAAACGAGGGTGGAGAAAAAAAAAAAGAGGAGTAAGTTGCTGACGCTCATTTTCCCTTCTTTAGAAGGAAGAACAGGGTTTGACCTGGACAAAAAAAAAAGAACCACTGCAATTCTGGTTCAAATATCCAAACCAAAGTAATGACATGTAAATAATAATAATAGATAAATGTATCTGTGGTTATACAAACGCTCCCTTTCGCCACGAAGGCCGCCCCCTAACTTCCAGACAGCATCAAAGGCCGCGTGATCGCATCCTGTGTTGAAACACTGCAAACTAGAGGAGACGTGTACGCGTACTGACTGAGCCAAATCTGTGCGGGGTCCAGGCCGCTCCAGTGCACCCGAAGGACGCGCGCACTCCTCTCAGGTCTCTCGGCCTCGTTTCACATCTCAAACAGAAACGCAGCGGAGCCGGCTCGCAGCCACAATCGGAGCCACACTCGCTACCAGAGTGTGGCTGCGAGAGACAAGCGCGCGCTATTCTTGTCTCCTAACAGGAGTGAGGAATGCTCATGGGGTTGTTTAAGAGTGTCAGCATCAAACTGTGGGTATGAGAGTGGTTCTCAGTGAGGTGCTGTAACTTTTCAATGTTCCACTGGTAAACAATATAACAAATCTCACATATGACTGCTCGCCTATCCATCCAGGCTGTCATATTGTGAAGTTTGCGGACGACACAGCAGTGGTTGGATGCATCACAAACCGCGATGAGTCCAGCTACAGGCAGGAGGTGGAACACCTGGAGGGCTGGTGCACAGATAACAACCTCTGCAGCTTTAACAGCGGGAACTAAACAAGCGTCCAGTGACGAATTTGACGTGTTTGGTGGAATTTAGTCTTAATTCTATTAGCATTAGCATCTGCTAAATACATTGCTTGTTTAGCAGAACTAACACTTATGATTGGTGGTTTAGTGTTAGCGCAACCAACTTTAGCTAGCTGACTGTCAGATTATCACAAATGTCTAAACTGATATTATCCATTGATAACATCCTATTTTTGTATTTATAATACACATATTTTATGGTATTTTCACTCACGGTCATTAAATTGTTGAGCTCACTGCTCTGTGACCTTGTGGCCGATACAAGTCAACACCTTTCTGATAAATGAACAATAATCATTTAGGACAAAACACTTACTCATTTAGGTCCAAAAAAAGAAAATCCCTTGCGGTGTATGGAAATTTTAGTGCACTAAAGTTTTAGTAAAGTCCCTACAAATTCCCAAACAAAGCAGAGGATAAAGTTTTCACCGTAAAGCGAAATGTGAACACAAATATGCAAATCAGATGTGCTGAGTATACAAATGTTGAGTACAGGCTGACAATAAAATGCTAACACAGTTGAGAGTTTGACAGAGGAAAGCCGTTAACTGTCCAACGGCAAATCGTGGCCGCGTTACATTGTCCCTCTATGCAAAGCGCGACAGTAAGCCTGCCTGCAGCAACGGTTACAATAAAAACCTATATTCTTATGGTTAGTCAATTTGTAACTGGAACTTTTTGATTTGTAAGCGTCTCTCATAAGGAGACTGGTTTTATGTTTGACAGTTGGTGCGAACGCGGGGTCACGATTTAGCTGCCGCAGAAGACGTCCTCGGGCGACTAGAGGGCCGCAGCGGCGTCAGATCGTTCTCTTTAGGCTGAGCCGTCTCCAATCCCAGCGTCGCCACGGGAGGTCTGCATGCATGTGAGTTTAGAGCGGGACCAAAGAGATGTTGTTATGCAGTATTGCCTCTTCTATACGGCAAAACCAAACTACTGTGAGTGCCAAATTATTACAACTACGTTGTTTTTTTTTGTTGCAAAAAAACCCCGCATTTCTTCTGTATTCAATTATATCCAAGCTTTTTTTAAAGATTTATATCGTTATGTTCAGATATTCTTTAAAAACAGGTCAACATCTGTCTGGAAACTCTAATAGGACAGAGTGTTTTCCTCATGTTTATAATTCACACAAACACTTTTACCCAGGAATCCCATCCAACTCACTTGAAATCGTCGCCTTGAGCCCCCGCCGTGTCGGGAATGGAAGGATGACAAACTGTGTCCGCGGGCGACTCCACGGTGCTTCGCGTGTGGCAGGAATAATTTGTGTCATGCAGCCCACAAAAGACATTTCAAAAAAATATCTGTGAGGAAATGTAGAGGATCGACACCAGTAGACCATGAAAAAGTATCAATGGATCCGGAGAGCTCGGTCACAAGCCACAAATGTATAATTTCTAGCCATATCTAAACCTATGTTGTTGGCTTAACTGTGAGGAATTTGAAATTGTACATTGAACAGCTGTTTTAAAATGGGTAGACCCAGTTATAGCATGCCTGCCATTAGACTTGCTTTAAATGTCATGTCAGATCCCAGGAGGGATATTTTGGGTCATGTTTACTGCATAGCCCGGCTTTCCCTAACTTGCTGTAAGTACGTCTGTGTATGAGGAGCATATAGAACAAGGAGAACAGTGTCAACTCTTCCCCTTTAAAACCAAATAAAGGGAAAGTTAGGAAACCTTTTAATTACGGGTTCCCCACAACTACTTTTTCCAACACTGATATAATATTAGCATGATCCATGAACGTAGCATTTGTTACTTTTGTAGTTTGGAATGTTAGAAAATGCTTTATTTGGTGATATTACTCAAGAGTACAGTAGTTAACATTTTTATGAGAAAAATGGTGAATTAATCAAGGGGTTACACAGATATTAAACTAGGTTTTGTGATGGTGGTGCGGATCAAATGCTGGAATGGACGGCTTGTGTTAAGAGTGCTGATATTGAAGATTTTAGATGTAGCTGAATAATAATCCAATATTGTTTGTGTTTTTTTGGCAAGATGTCAGACCGATATCTCATATAATTACATGATCTGGACAGCCCTACTTTCCACCATGGGTTTAGTTAATGGTGAGCTGAAACTTTGCCCATCGGCTTGCTTTGCTCTAAATATCATTTTAAAAAAAGAACTGGAGAACATAATCAACAATGTTCTCCATATAGAGTATTTATTGTTTTTCTGTGCCAATGTCTTCCACTGTTTCCAAGCGCTGCCACAAACCATCAACTCAAACGATCACTGCTGGTCAACTGGTCACAAAACTCCTATCAGTTGACTCAGCATTTTAATAAAATAAGCCTTTTTAATGTAAATTTCCAAATAAGTGACAGCGGTTTTCCTTTATGTTAAAGTAAAAACTCCTGACTGCAGTCTACGTATGTTACAACATGTTAGTACATGCGAGTGTTACTTTAGAACATACGAATAAAGCATCCGGTTTCATTGTGGAATGGGTTCTACGCACTTCTCAACCTTGTCAAACTAATAGCAAGTATGGAAAGTGTTCATGTAAGGTGATGAAAAACAAAAAAAGATAAACAGGAGGTTTGGATGTATTACGGTTTATGTTGGATCGACAATAAGGGCAGCGACTTCCCTACATGCGTGTTTAAGTGATTAAAGGAGCGCCTCTATTCATTAATGCTCCCATTTTAATACATATAATAAAATGGCTTTTTTTATGAAAGATTCCTCTTTTTAAATTAAAGGGCCTGATTAAAATACGTCCTTATAGGGAGTCCTGCTACGTTCATATTAATGAATAAATCGCATCTTTTAACAAACTAAGTTTTCAGTAGCAATAAAGCAAAAAACAGCAAAGACAAATTTTCTTCGTATAAACAAAAATAAACTAGCCTATATTAATCTATGCAGTAATGACATATCTATCCCAACACATGCAGACAAAGGTGGGGAGACAGGGAGCAACCCTCCAGTGACGTAACAAGTGACGGGTACAGGCTCGCTGCTGATGACAGATTACAAGAGCAGGGATGCAGGAAGCAGAAGAAAGAAAGGAAGAGGGAGACTGAAGCACCCGCCTACCCATTTCACTCACCCCCGGCCCCCTTTGAGCTCCAGGGAGGCTTCCAGAGAAAGCGGTGAGGGGGGTTGGCTGCTTATTGTTTAGGCTCTGCATGCTGCGGTTCCAGGCTCAGTGCACACTCATCCAGATCCGGCTATTTATATCCAAACAATATCCATGCAGACAGAGGCAGGCTGTAGCCGAGTTCAGCGCAACGGAGACGTCGCACCGAAGCGTCTGCCTGCTGGGAGGGTTTTCAACTCTCTGATTTTTTATGTTATTGTTTTTACAGGATATCCCTTTTTATAAATGGACAGTCTTTTCAAAATTGTAAGCTGGTTTTTATTTTAAACACTCATACAGACTTAAGAATTGCAGAAGGGCTGATGTTGCATTTGTTTAAAAAAAAATTAGAAAAATTTTATATTTAATATTGATAAATTAAGAAACACCCTATACAGATCCTATGACTGAGTCAGACGATCTCCACTGGCTGGTTGACATTTTGGCTTTTTCATCTGCAATTTCACAGAAGCTGTTTAAAACCAAAAACTGCAACAACAACACATTCCCAACCTGCATATTCAAATTGATTAATTGATTGTTCTGCATTTCAAGATTCCAGTTTTTTTTTTGTAAATGCTCTCCTTGAGTTTTCATCTGTAGGAATCACAAATTTCTCTAAACGCATAAAGTCTGTCTTAAGAGTTTACAACATAAATCATTAAGATTCTTTTCAAGCAGTAAACAAAAAAGTAAATATGGATATTCTTGTTACCAAATCAAAAGAGATTTGACCAACACCATCACACTGAGAGGAGCCAGCCAGGGAAAGGTAAGAGTTGTGCTGGTTGATGCTGCGTTCCATCATCTTTCATTATCCGGTTTCTGATGCAGAGCAATCTAAGGGCTTAAAGGTTTCTCCCATCCAAACATTGGTTTAGGCTTACATATTTGAATAAATGAGATTTTTAACCAAACTTTTACAAACACCAACCAATAGCAGGTCCCCAAGTCAAAGCTTCCCAAGCAACATTTCCTGGTTTGAATCTTCCACATATTCTTATAGAAGATAAATCCTAGAGTAGTCAAATTTCCCCAAATTCAGTTGCGTGAATACAGAAGTGGGAACACGTGACTGTCCCCTGAACAAACTTCCTTCCAGGTTAAATCCACTTTTGGGGCGTTTCTTAATCTAAATCCATCTTCCAGAGACTATGAAGGAACGAATAACTAATATTATGTTATAATGGCTGCGGTGGCCGAGGTTTTAGTGTTATTAAAAGGATGGTTAATAATAAATAGTAATCAATAGCGCGTGGGTGTTTGGGAGATGACTGGATGTTCTGCTGATAAGTGTGAAATTCAAAGGGAAGCAATGAGAGGATGCCTGAAGACTAAACGAGCTGAAGCAAAGTTTGAATGGCTCAACATGTGGATTTTGATGAAGTTTTGCAGTCTTTCTGCCGTGTTGTGCCACATACATGCATGCTCAGCATGATGATTGCTGTACGGTCAATGAATCGAGGCAATCTGCTCGGGATTCCTTAGATTGGAATCTTTTTAAACCAACTTATTCTAAAAGGTACGTATGATCCGATTGAAATGATTTCTCCTTTAAAGTGCCTCGAGATGGCATGTTTACATACACTAAACTTTATTGAATACAATCACAATGTTAAGTAATGAAACTGCAAAACACAAGTTTTCAGTTTTGCAATTTACATTTAAAGAGATTTTTTAAATGTGTTTCTGCTCCAGGATATGTGATTCACATGATTGATTATCAACACATCGGGGAATCAAAGTAGAAGCCGCTCTATCAGAACAATCATTTAATTCGAGAGTGTGTTGGGAAACGACGTCCTAAACAAAGCAAAATATTAGCTTGACGTCAGCCTGGATGGGAGATTGCAAGTTGTCTCCATCAACCGGACAAGGCTTGTAAAAAAACAACCAAAAAACAGGTAAGTAGCTCAATAGCAGAACTCATCAGTCGTTTGAGGAACAATAATTTAAACTTTAGTTTAATGGAAACAGAGAAAATGATCGAGAACCTGAGTTACTGGCATCAAATGGTAAATAATTAAATCATAAGAATTTATTCAACCATGTAAAACGGCTTGTATTCGGATTCTTCATTGCATGGAAAACAGTCCAAATGATTTTGTCTGCCCAAATATTTTCTAATTATCGAGGTGCCCCCTTTCACAAAAGCTTCTTTTTTTAACCCAAAAATGACAGCTTTTCGTAACAAAACAATAGAAGTGTTGTTAGGTAGGCTTTCTAGGCTTTACTGTGCAAATCTACGCTATAGTCGTTTATTTACTTTTATTGGTTTTACCGTCATCTTTGCTGCATCTTTGTCTCTGATTTCATTAAAAATGCATAGAAGAATGAATACAGATCATTTCCTTTCAGTTTCAAGTCAGATAATGTGGTACTTTATGATGAAGCAGCTATTTTTAATAGCATTTCGCTAACAAACCATGGCATGCTTTGTTCTATTAGTGCGTTTCCTCCTTGGCATCCGTGTGGTCAGATTGTGGGTATACTTATATCCTGAATTTTTACTTTAGCATGTATGTTCACAAGTCTAATAAAGTGTTATTTAAAAAGGTTATGTGGAAAAAAAATCTGTAATCTGCTATTTTCTTCCTGCTGTTGAACGAGGGTCTGACTTTGGAAGCTCAGCAGGATCTTTCTGAACTGTGGACGTGCCGTCATGTGGTCACAGGTCATGTTTTTGTTCGATCTTACATGTTACAAGGTCCAGAAGAAAAGTGAGATGCACTTCTTCTACTACTACAACTTTCAGAGCGATACAGAGGTACAGGGGTTGAGCAGGACAGAGTGTGACGGTCCAAATAGCAGGTAAGAGCACAGTTTAGGTCAATATATTGAAATGCACACAACATTATGGGTGACAGAGTTAAAAAAAGAACAAATTGTTTGTGCACATCTTACTGGTGCATCTGTGACCAAAACAGCAAGTCTTTGTGATGTATAAAGAGCCACGGTATCCAGGGTAATGTCAGCGTACCACAAAGAAGGACGAACCACATCCAACAGGATTAACTGTGGATGCAAGAGAAAGCTGTCTGAAGGGGATGTTCAGATACAAACCCTGATTGTGTCCAAAAAACATAAAACCACGACTGCCAAAATTACAGCAGAAATAAATCTGCACCTCAACTCTCCTGTTTGCACCAAAACTGTACGTCCAAATATCCACAGGGTCAATATACACGGCCGTGCTGCGGTAGCCAAGCCTTTGGTAACTTGTGTCAAACGTCGGTGTAAATGGTGCAATGAGCGCAAATCTTGGGCTGTGGTCAATGTGAGACATGTATTGTACTCTGATGAGTCCACCTTTACCGCTTTCAACCTTTACCGAAGCCCCAAACAAGTGCCAGACAACCCAGGCTGTTGCATGCCCAGAGCAAAGCTTGGGGGTGGATCAGTGATAGTTTGGGCTGCCAGATTCATGGCATTCCCTTGGCCTTATACTTGAGCTTGATGTGGGCATCACTGCTGAGGACTACCGAACCATTCTGGAGGACCATGTGCATTCAATGGTTCAAACATTGTAATCCTGAGGACCGAACCGTGTCTCAGGATGATAATGCACCAATACAGAAAGCAAGACTGGTGAGAGATTGGTTTGATGATTCAGATTGGTCAAGATGAACATCTCCCATGGCTGCACCGTCACCAGATCTAAACATTATTGAGCCATTTCGGAGTGTTTTGAAGATGCGAATCAGGAAGCGTTTTCCTCCACCAGCATCACGTTGTGACCTGGTGTTTCAGTTTCATTGTCCAATCCTTGTATGTAGTTCGGCCCGACCATGCAGAGTCCTTTACTTCTTTCAGCTGCATTAGAGACACTGCACTGGACAGTATCATAGCGATAAAAAGCAGATTTTAGATATTGCGATATGCATCGTGATAAATCCAAAACATATCCCGTTACTGAGGTGAGGAAATTTTGCACGGACTAGAGGGCACATCCGTGGATTAAACATATTAGGCGGTTAGGAGGAGAACAGACGGAAAAAAACGGAACGCCGCTTGCTATGGCTGCTGCTGTTTTCCTCGCCTCAACTTCCCCTTTGATAGCAAAGCATGACAACTGCACCATTCAGAACGGAGGAGGAGATGAGGAGGCAAAGCACAACGATGGGGACACAAAGAATCTCATTAGGAGGAAGCCACAGCAGGGTGCTCGTACAATATGGCTGCAGCCTTAGTAGCAACTGCAGCTTCAAATCTCCTCAGATAAAAGAAGCATTCAGTGGCAGCAGAACAGACAGAATGGAGGAAAAAAATCTGACTCAGTAGGCTGAGGAAGGGGGGTAGTGAGGGAAGGAGGGAGAAGCTACAGGCTGGCCAGCAACTGGAATTGCAAACTGTCCTGGATCGCTGTTATGAATCAGAAAAAGGGATTATAGAGATTACCTGCACAGAAAGTAATCTCAAATTGAGAAAGAGATTCAGCGTTTGTTGTAGCTAAAAAAAAAGAGCTAGAGAGATGGATACAGAGAACTCCCGATGCAAGACATGAAAAAAAAGGATGCTCACAGATGGAGGGGATGGGAGGTTAGAGAAGCAAGGACACAGCAAGGAAGCAGCGCTGGGAATACTGGGTGTAAAACGAACAAGACTGAGGGTCCTTAATATTAAAAGCGTTCGTCTGTCGCTTCTTGTGCAAACCATGAATAATCCAGGCTTCACCCATCCACCCCAGCGTGCTAAATTATTCATTCACTAGGGCTCACTTGCATTAGTGCACACTGTGGGGTTCATGCACGTTTGGTATCAAAACCACGGATGTGTTCACGTGTTTGACTTGTCTCCCCACCAAAAGCTTGCATTATCCTTTCACATGTCTGACTATTTTACTTCTTAAAAAAAGATCGGTGCATTAATAGTTTAAAAACAAGAAACCAAAACTAAAGATCAGATGCCAAACGGTTATTTCTCCCTCTAAATTGGTGACCATGCTAACATAGAGAACAATCAAACCAAACTTCTTAACGCTCAGTGTTAACGGTTACCATAAAAATAACCATTTATTGGCCGTTACTGATTCACCCATATTAGAACAACCCAGGAGACGAAACCAACTAGGTCACCGTTTCTGCATTAACGTGTAGCCTAATTATCTCGGAGGGAGACGGTCAGAGTAAACAGGGTCTAACGTTTAGTTCTCCGACTGAATCTCAGCAAAACATGAATTTTTGGAAAAAAATAAAATAAAATAAAATAAATACCAGAGCATGTTTTCACTAGGAGGGAAAAAAAGGCTTCAGCAGTGAGGATCTGCAGGAAGACTTACTGGAGACACTTTGCTAATGTGTTTGACGAGGCAGCAACTGCATATCCTGCCTGTAGAGAGGAGAGCTAAGAGGAATCGTTACTGAAAGTGTGTGTAATAATAGCCCTGTTAACCTACAGCGCAGTTATGGGAGTAAGCCCTCGACGGTGACAACATTCATTCGAGCTCTTATAAAATTAGGGAAAGCGTAAATCCACTGACAGGACCGGAAGTGGGCGTGAAAACATGAAACACCTTGATGAGATCCAGCGAATTGGAGGTTGCTCCTCTGTGTTAGCACTGCAGACAAACACATGCTGTCCCATCATCCCGGATGGTTAGACTTTAACTTCTGTATTAGTTTCTGGTCTTTAATACAGCAACACGGCACAATTGCTGAAACAAGATGAGTTAATAGCCAGGGAGGGTAAGCATACTTTAAATGATTGGAATGGTCCTACTTTCCCAAGAGAACCAAAGGGGCTTTAAAGAAACTTGAGACGAGCAGCTTTATTAGCAACTACAGCAGATGAGGGAGAGGAGTTGGTGGTCATGGAAGAGTGACTCGTAAGCACGTAAATTACAGTACGCATACGAACCAAACGGCATCGCTGCCTGTTACTTTTCCTCATCATTCAAGCTGGAGAAGAGGTCTGGAGATCAGGGGGTAAGAGGAAAAACTCCCACCACACAGGACACACATCGATGCACACTCATGCCTCGGGGCAATTCAGAGAAATAACTAAACACATCAAGCATCCTTTCAGTCTGTGGGTGAAAACTGGAGTACCCAGGGAGAACCCGTAAATGTACGGGGAAGCTCCATGGGAACCAGATCCACATGGATTGAAAAATCTAATTCAAGAAAGTTATACACAATATCCATTTTTATACTCGGGTAAAAACCTGCTCCCAGATAAAACACCAGTGGAAAGACGTGTTTAAACAAAACAAACCCAAGTGTCAACTTCCAAGCATTTCTGCGTTACATCACTTCAAACAACCGCAGCGCATCAGGAAAGAGAGATAAAGAGGAAGTGTCCCTGTTTAGACGGGAGACTTCGTTGTCACCGCTGATTTATTCCACTAACCGACGGCCAAAAATAACTCTGCTGAGTTTTACATATCTTCGAACTGAGAATCTAGGTTCTTCCTGCTGACTGCATTGTTTTCCTTGTACTTCCCTGACTGCTACGAGTGTAAAAGCACCAGAACGATCACGACGGAGGTTTGACATCGGAGCGAACTCAGAGAGTGAAACCAACTCCAGCAAACATCCACACACAGGAAAACACACCGATGGTCTTATTAGGGTCATATAGCACATCCGCTTGGGTGGGGATCCCCCCCGATCTAGGCTTTAAAAAGTTGACACCCAGAAGCCAGCTTTAAATATTTTAAATTAGTCACGAAAGCGAACAAAGTAAAGGAAACAGACGAGCCAAATAATACACCTTCTGGACTTAACAGCACAAACAGGAAGTCAGTTAGTTGAATTTAGGATTTAGAAAGTAGCCGGATAAAAGTAATGGATGAAAGTAGTGGATGAATCCCTAAAAAATGGCTTTAAATATTGACATCTATTCTAAATGCTATTTTTAAGGTTTTTATGCTGCAAGCTACTTGGGAAACAATTTAAACCAAAAAATAGCTCATTGGACTTGATTTTTTTTTTTAAAGGCACACCCACCATGAAATATGAAGTAACCTAAAATATTGCTTGATATCAAAAATATTACTACTATTAATCACAGCTTTGTGTAAAAACTGGATGTTGTGGGTAGTTAAATAAATCACACAAAACAATGAGAATCCTATCCTTAACTCTGACGGCCATTTTTACAACCTTAGGGTGGCCCTAGAAAGGACTACGACCAATTTTAGTACACGAAAACAAAAAAGCTCAGTTTCAATGTTTGACATTCTGATATCAATTCGTTTAAAAACGGAGCCACACTGTCTGCATAATCAAGACAACAGGGAGAAATGATATAAAACAATTGGGAAGTCGTCCTAACGAGGTGAACATTTGAGACGTCCAAAGTACAGATTCTGTTATCATTATTATTCCACATAGGAAATCATTAACCCTGATTTTTATAGCACCAACTGGAAGCCATTAAAAGTTTTGTTTAGTGCTTTTTCCTTCATCAACGACAATCTAGAAATGACAGATCTTTAGAGACATTTCTAAGGTGAATCCAGAAAGTATTCACAGAAATTCCCTTGTCCACATTTTTAATTTCTCTCTCCCAAACATATCCAGTGTTGTAACAGGTAAATATTAATGCTTTTAGGTTTTTATTTTTTTCTAAAAACATTTCAGTAGTGAAATCTAAAAATGGGCGTATATTAAAAATTAAAGGAGGAGTCAAAAGCATCTAAGCAGTCATGAAATCCGAAAGCGATGATTTCATCCTCTTTTCATTTCCCTTAACCTTTCTATCCTTGCTAGAATGCCAGCCGAAGTCAAGCAACAAGATTAAATCAGTGAAACGTGGATGTTAAGCTGTCAGTTTCTAGAAATGTATAAAAGTTAAACATCCCTCTGTCAGGGAGTTTTTTGTTGGGAAACCTCTAAAGCCTGAGGGTTGACGCACCAAGTCTCGAAAAAAAATAAAAAAAATAAAATGCATATATATATATTTTTGTTTTGAAATATTTTCTCAAAGCCAAGTCCTAGACCAGCAGGGCTCCTAGTGGTTAAAGCAGATCTGCAACGCCTCATATACAGGCATCACTATTCGTGAGGTACGGACGGGTGCCTGGTATCAGGTTATACGACAGTTTCAAAGAAAACTTACAACCAGGCCAGGAAATTTGGCAAATCACCAAGTCGATAAACGCTGTAGACTCAAAACACATTATATATTAACTCTTACTGTTTAGTCTAACAATAAGGAGTCAGCAAAAGAAGTAAAAAATGCTAACAGCTTAACAGTGGTCTGCTGCCTACTATATTCAACTCTACATTTCATCTTGCTAACTAAGAATAAGGTAAAAAGTTGGCCTGATGACAAGCCGTTCTGTTGCAGAGACTGAAACTGAGCAGATTTACTCTCATCACTATATTTTTTTTTGTAGAAACTTAGGATTTTATTATGGTGTAATATTCTTCTTTTGACATATCCCTATGGACATCAGCATTAGACGTATTCCTACTGTCATACGGTCTGCTAGAGAGCTGCTAGGGTAACAAAAAAAACAGGTGATCCGAGTGTTAAACAGCAACATCAACATGATGTTTTTAAAAAAACGCACAAACCAGCCAACAACAAACTGGCACAAGTGACCCAATTACACAGATGAAACGGCCTCGCAACGTAAACGTCAGCATCTGCCTCCAAACGCGTTAGACCTTCCCCAGGTTCAGACTTCTCCATGGGAGACTAGCTCAGTGTTTTGGTTGTTGTTTATATTATTTTATTTATTTTTTACCTAATCCACGCCCCCACCTCGGGCTCTCCGATCACATCTCCCTCATGCTGGTGCCTGCATACCATCCCCGGCTTCGACGCTCCAGACCCACACAGAAGACCATCACTGTGTGGCCCATTGACGCCGAGCTGCAGGACTGCTTCGGCTGCACAGACTGGCAGGTTTTCAGGGAGGCTGCTGAGCACGAGGGGGAGCTTGACCTGGAGGACTACACATCTGCTGTTCTGGGGTACATCAGCAAGTGTGTGGAGGATGTCACCAACACCAAGACTGTGACTTGCTACCCGAACCTGAAACCCTGGCTTAATGCAGAGGCACTTTCTCTGCTGAAAGCCAGGGATGCTGCGTTTAGGTCTGGTGACTCACAAGAGCTCAGGAGGGCAAGAAGAGAGCTGACTGCAGGAGTTAAGAGGGCAAAAGCTGCATATGCTCAGAAAATCCATGGACACTTTTCCTCCCAGGATCCCCAGAGCATGTGGAAGGGCATCAAGTGCATTACAGACTATAAATCCAAATCTGCACAATGCTCCAAAGACCCCTCACTGCCTGAGGCTCTCAACCAATTCTACGCCCGGTTTGAGAACCCTGACACCCTCCCCAGCACCAGAATCACGACTTCACCAGGAGAAGAGCCCATCAGTGTGACTCCAGCAGAAGTAAGGAGGACGCTGAGGAGGATCAACCCCCGGAAAGCTGCTGGCCCAGAAAACATCCCCGGACGGGTGCTGAGAGAGTGCTCGGACCAGCTCTCAGACGTGCTGGCGGAAATCTTCAATGCCTCCCTCATCCAGGCAGCTGTCCCCACCTGCATGAAGACCGCCATCATCTTCCCGGTCCCAAAGAGCTCCGCAGTGACAGGTCTGAATGACTATCGGCCAGTAGCCCTCACACCGATAGTCACAAAGTGCCTCGAGAGACTGGTTCAGACTCACATCAAAGCCAACATCAGCGTCACTGTTGATCCACAACAGTGCATACAGGAAAAAAATCGATCCACAGAGGACGCCATTTCCTCCGTGGTCCACACTGCCCTCACCCACCTGGAGCAGAAGGATTCATACGTTCGCATGCTGTTTGTGGACTTCACATCTGCCTTCAACACCATAATTCCTCAGAGTCTGATTAATAAACTCTCCTCACTTGGACTGAGCTCTTCCATCTGCAACTGGGTCCTGGACTTCCTGACCAACAGGCCGCAGTCTGTGAGGATTCACAACATCTCCTCCCCCACCATCACCCCTCAGCACTGGCTCCCCTCAGGGCTGTGTGCTGAGCCCCCTCCTGTTCACACTGCTCACATATGACTGTTGCCTATCAACCCAGGCTGTCATCTTGTGAAGTTTGCGGACGACACAGCAGTGGTCGGATGCATCACAAACAGGGATCAGTCCAGCTACAGCCAGGAGGTGGAACACCTGGAGGCTTGGTGCAGAGAGAACAATCTCTGCATTAATGTAAAGAAAACTAAGGAGATGATTGTGGACTTCAAAAGGGTCAAGCATGCCCACCTCCCCCTGCACATGTGAGGATCTGCGGTGGAAGTGGTCAACAGCTACAGGTACTTGGGTGTACACCTGAGTAACAACCTCACCTGGAGCAACAACACTTCCATTCTGGTCAGGAAAGCACACCAGCGGCTCTTCTTCCTCAGGAGGTTGAGAAGAGCTGGACTCGGGAGCTCAGTTCTCACCTCCTTCTACAGATGTGTGGTGAAGAGCGTCTTGTGCTCCAGCATCAACGTGTGGCATGGAAGCTGCTCTGCTGCAGACAGGAAAGCTCTGCAGAGACTAGTGAAGGCTGCACAGAGAACTGTTGGAGTCAGCCTCCCCAGCACCACAGACATTTACACCTCCAGATGCAGGAAGAGGGCCTCCGGCATCATGAAGGACCCCACACACCCAGCACACTCACTTTTTGTCCCGCTCCCCTCAGGCAGGAGGCTGCGGAGCATCAAGTTTAAAACCACCAGACTGAGGAACAGCTTCATTCCTGAAGCTGTGAGACTCTCAAACACACTCAATTAAAAATGAAAACACTTTTCATTTAACCGGCACTGTTCACTTTAATATCACACTTTAAAATGTCACTTAATATGTCACTTGCACTCCGAATTTTCATTGCTGCTATGTCCGAAGTCCCATATTGTAGATTCTGTGTCCATATTGTAGATTCTGTGTAGTCAAATCCTATTTCTCGTTTAGTTCTTTATATTTATTATATTATTTAAAATTGCTGTCAGGGTGTAAACTGGACCGGGGGATTAGAATTTCGTCCCACCTCATGTTCCACATGTGATGTGATGACAAATAAAATTCCTTGAAGCCTTGATTGATTCCTTGATTCCTAAGAGCCTGAGCGAAACCAGACTACCTTGGTGTCATTACGACTGTCTGATGCATTTCTATGCAGTGACCTTTAGAAGAGCAATCTTAAGAGCGCGTTTTATTGTTTTTTTTATTGTTCACAAAAGAGAAAAATTTTTTTTGCTGCCAAGCGTTGAGTCGCTGTATGATTGTTAAGCCCATATGCAGTCAGACAGGTTTTGTGTTCATTCCATGGCAGCTTTTAAGACAACACGATTGGTAGATGCATGTTTGTGAAAAATCTTATTACAAAAGATAATCAGGTTTGTATAAGTATCATTTATTTGCTCTGTCTCTTCCGCTAAACAGTGAAACAGAACATAATCAAATCAAACTTAAGTTTCACCAAGAAACACTAAATTGTGAAAGAAATGTGATTTATATTGCATCCTATCACTTCTTTCCCCCGTTATGCATCTATAAACTAATCAGTCTTCTGGATATCAAGATATAACCCCTTTATCTGGTGGGTAAGAACTTGAACAAGGAAGTCCATCAAATATAGACATGTAATATTTACAAGAGCTGTAATTTCAATTTACTCACAGCTCCTACAGGACTTATCGTGTGGATGTGAGTGATCAAATTTTGAAATCAAAGCTGTAACAACAATTGGGATTTAATAATAAACAAATTCTCATAATTATACAGTCCCAAAATAACAAAGTGATGTTAGAAAGCCAGAAATTAACCAATATGGGCAACCTATGAAATATATCATGTTTTACATCCTCAGCATGTCTATAATAAAAGCATTTAAGATTAAATATTCGTGGGAACTAAAGCGTTAGGCTGTGATACATCTGTTGCTTCTGAAAGAGGAAGCAGCGCAGGTGTGGAGCTCATGTCTGTTTCCTTTACAATTCCTACTCCAGTGGACTGTGACACGCTCCTCTGCTTTGCAAGGTCTAGAGCAGGGGTGCCCAAGGTTTTTGGTCCCAAGATCTACTTTTCAAGCAGCCAACCTCCTGAGATCTACCAGTCCAATGTCAACATCACAAACCCCCACAGATCATTTCCAGCCTGAAGTAACTATCCTCACAGCACATTTTATTGCTGTCATACAACCATTAGACGTCACATCACAAACCCGCCCTCTCTCAAACACACACACCAATCTGCATGATGAGCAACATATAAGACCTTAATAAGAAGCAAACAGAAAAATGAACCAGATAAAAAACAGGTAGATCTCTGTTTGAAAAAAAGGAAATCACTTCCTACCTTAGTGGGAGACCTGGCACTGGTAGGAGGAGGCTAGCTTTCATTACCAAACCGATTACTGATTACTTCACTGAGTTTTCACTTTATCAGAGCATTTTTAGGCAGCAGGTGAATTTATAATTATAAATTTGGAGGGGAACAAGATTGCTAACACATCGTTGAATGCATATAGGCTACTGACCAAATTTGCTTACATAACATGGGAGAATGTCTGCAGTGTTTCATAACGTACAAAAACCTTAACAGAAGTAAAAATACCTATAATAAAAAGCTAAATATGTTGCTGTATATGTTTTGATTGAAGACCTGGGATGAATGAATCTCTCATAATGTGGATGTTCCTTATCAGGATCTGAACGATGCATGCCTGGGTGACAGACTCCTGAGATGCCATTCATCTAAAACCCCTAATGCCATAGCGTAAGCGGGCCGGGCGTGTGAAGCCATCAGCGATATAATGTTACCCATAAATACCTGTATCGAGTTAAGGACTGTGCATGAGAGCTTCCAATAAATCTGTCCTCCTTTATTGCTGCAGCCGATTAGAAAAAACGAAGAAACAGATCACGTGGGAAAAGAAATTCGGAGGTGATTTTCAAACAAGTCTCTTGACACAGTCAATCACAACATCCTCATTGAAAGGATCGAACACACTGTGGGGATCAAGGGAACAGCACTAGGCTGGTTTAAATCGTATTTGTCTGATAGATCCCAGTTTGTTCATTTAAATGACAACTCTTCTCCGCATTGTAAGGTTACTTGTGGAGTACCACAGGGTTCTGTACTTGGCCCAATTCTATTTGCTATATACATGCTCCCTATTGGTAAAATCATCAGACAGCATGGTGTTAATTTCCACTGTTATGCTGATGATACACAACTGTATTTATCTATAAATCCCGATGAATCCAGTCAGTTTGGTAGATTACAGGCATGTCTAGATGACATAAAAATGTGGATGACATTAAACTTTCTGCTCTTGAACTCTGAAAAGACAGAAGT
>JAVLVB010000173.1:806038-823998 GCA_032876305.1 Orestias chungarensis | reverse complement strand
TAGAGACAAGCTAGAGCTGGTGAGACCCCGAGTCTCCCAGCGTCCCTGGCTAGAGACAAGCTAGAGCTGGTGAGACCCCGAGTCTCCCAGCGTCCCTGGCTAGAGACAAGCTAGAGCTGGTGAGACCCCGAGTCTCCCAGCGTCCCTGGCTAGAGACAAGCTAGAGCTGGTGAGACCCCGAGTCTCCCAGCGTCCCTAGCTAGAGACAAGCTAGAGCTGGTGAGACCCCGAGTCTCCCAGCGTCCCTAGCTAGAGACAAGCTAGAGCTGGTGAGACCCCGAGTCTCCCAGCGTCCCTATCTAGAGACAAGCTAGAGCTGGTGAGACCCCGAGTCTCCCAGCGTCCCTAGCTAGAGACAAGCTAGAGCTGGTGAGACCCCGAGTCTCCCAGCGTCCCTAGCTAGAGACAAGCTAGAACTGGTGAGACCCTGAGTCTCCCAGCGTCCCTAGGTAGAGACAAGCTAGAGCTGGTGAGACCCTGAGTCTCCCAGCGTCCCTGGCTAGAGACAAGCTAGAGCTGGTGAGACCCCGAGTCTCCCAGCGTCCCTGGCTAGAGACAAGCTAGAGCTGGTGAGACCCCGAGTCTCCCAGCGTCCCTGGCTAGAGACAAGCTAGAGCTGGTGAGACCCCGAGTCTCCCAGCGTCCCTAGCTAGAGACAAGCTAGAGCTGGTGAGACCCTGAGTCTCCCAGCGTCCCTGTCTGTGGAGGAGCAGCTAACGGCTAACGGCTAACGCTGGGCGACGGTTAGCGCAAAGCTTTCACAGCAAACCGCTACAATTAAACCACTAGTTTTTATTTTTATTTATTTTTAGGGCTATCTTTAATCTCCTGAAGCCGAAAACGTTTGAGCCGAGACAAAACGGACCCCACTCCGTGGCCAACTCACCCTCAATAGAAGAGACCGCTGAGGTGTCGAGCAGATGCGGCTGCAGGCTCAGCGATGAACGGCCATCGGCGGAGCTCCTGCGGCTTGCAGGCCTCCAGGTTTCGCGGGGCTGGTGTCGGACAATCCGAAACGTGGCTTCGCTTAGACGGAGCTGTTGACCCGCGTACGTATGCGCTGTCTTGTGTGTGCGTGTGTGTCTATCAGGCCCGCCGCCGCTGGAAGGAAATGGGCTCCGTCTCCGTCATTGCGCGCATGCGCACCGCGAGCAAGAAGCGGTGAACGACGTGTGAGCGCCACCGCGTGGCCAACAGGTGAGTCAGCTGTTGGTAGACTTGTTACACGATTCAATACAAAAAGTAGAAGGAAAACCATAGACGTAATTTATTCATTTATTTATCTATAACATAAAATTCAAGAATGTGTATTCAGGGAATCTGGTGGTACTCAATGACAATGAGAAACAAAAGCAAAAATAGGTAGTATATAAAGTGAGCATTAGGTTGCAGACTCATGTTATAGCAGATAAAACTGGATTCCTATCTCATGGATGAACTAAAGTTAAAACAAATGTCACTGGTCAAGTAACAAGTAAATACAACCAGGACACATCCTCTTAATAAACTTTGTGTTGTACCATCTATTGCATACAGAGGCCAGACCCGATTCTGCTGGGGACCCTGCTCATTGTCCTCTGTGTAGAACCGCCTATGACGACCAAAGTAAACCAGGGCTGCATGAATAGACTGTGGAAAACATGAATGCCCATAAAGATAAGATAATATAAGATAATCCTTTATTAGTCCCACAGAGTGAGTGAGCTTTAGATGGTCTACCTAATGTTGTGATCAAGCTGAAATACAGTGGAGCAACAGTGACCCTTGAGACGTTTTGCAAAAGCAACATAAAGAGAAGCAGAAATCAAGACAGCAAGACATTTGTCAATTATCAGATATTTAGAAAAGTCCATCCACAAAAGAAATGGCCAAGAAATTCAAACTAATGCCTATTACTCGGGCCAAGGAAGCTTTCAAATAAAGATTCAAAGCCTTCGCTGCCTGATTAAGGAGATACACAAAGAAATAGAAGCTGGACAAACAAGTTGTTCTCCACCAAACCAGCCGAAATATACTCCTAATGGAAGGGTGATAGCACGCAAATCAGCTGACCAAGGCTGAAGACTGAACATTACCGGAAAGGTGGTGAAAAAAGACCAAGAAAGCATTCTGGACGTTCAGATTCAAGCAGACAAAATGGTAATGGTCAACCAGTTGGACATTGTGATGATTGTTAAGCGCAATAGGATATGGCTATCCTAAATGAAGGAAATATCAGTAAAACTGAACATTAGAAAATGGAGAAATACCACTGGCTCTGACAGAATTTTACAAAAAAAACTGCCTAATGAAGGCAAATGCGACCCCCACACTGGGTAGGTGGGTCCAATAGATACCTGGATATGTAGATAAATATAGCGGTATTGTGTCAATTATTGACTAAATGCATTGAATGTAGAATATATGTTATACTACCTCAGGAAAATTGACAATTGTTTACAAAATCTGTTATACTTTTATTTTTCAAGGGTAACTGTTACAAAACGTAGAAAAACGGCACCTGTTTGATTGAGCCAGTTTCATTCAGAGTAAACCATCCCTCATACTCCTAATGAGGAGTTGTGCCGCTTACAAAACCAAAGCAGTAAGGTTTTTAAATACAGCACAGCCATATAATGCAAACTTTTTTGGTTAAATAGTAAATTGCCTCCAGCAATTTTAACTAAAAGTTAGGTTTGGTTTTGTCAGGTAGCAGTACCAGATGAGTAAATCGAGATGAAGCCTTCCTAAAATCCGTTGTACAGTGCATAAGGAAAGTATTCTCAGTGCTTTACATGTTCAGCTTTTTGATATGCTGAAGCCTTGTTCTAAATTGTAATAAAATACTTCAGCATGGCAGGTGGTGGCACCATCATCCTATGACATGTTTTTCAGTTGCATGATCTGGTATCTTTGTCAGAATAGAGAGGAAAAATTAATGGAGCAATTTAAAAAGATATATTCTGGAGGAAGACCTGCTCCAGAGGGATGTTGGCCCCAGGCAAGGGCAACTGTTAATTTTTTCAAATAGGACAACAACTCAAAGCTCATGACCAAGATCTGAAAGAAGTGGGTTCAGAACCTGCAGTGACAGGACTTGAATTCAAATTGGCATCTGTAGAGATTTCTGAAAATGTCTGCACAGACATCTCCCATACAACCTGACGGAGGTTAAGAGGCACTGCAAACGTTATGGACACATACATATGTTACACGGTGTCCTTGGTTTTCTATTCTTAAGGAATTTGCCAAAATCTCAAACCCTTCATAATAAGATGTTTAAGTTTTGGAATTTTAAGGTAAGAAATCAGTTTAGTACAATTTGGAATGAGTCTGTAATAGAGCGAAATGCTAAAAAAGTCAATTCACTAGGTGGATGGCAAATATCTAAATAGAAGTTTGTTAAAAATCCAACTTTCATAACGGTGTATATTTCACTAGAGGTTAACAATAACATTTGACTTCATCGTTTAAACCTGCTGGTTATGCAGGATCAATATTGAAGGATAATTAAGCAATAATGGCTTTTGAGGCAGTTGATCACTCAGATGGTCCAGAGACGTGCGCAGAATAAAATAATCACAATTTATTTTTGCAAAATTCTTACACAAAACCTGTTTCTATCATATCTATTTTCATCGGGTAATCTTGAATCATTTTTAGACGCAATCCTCGGAGTTTTAGAAGATTCGCAGGTTCTCCACTAGATGGCGACATTTATCTTTAATTATCTAGAACACAACTTTTACCAGAAGTTCCTTACTGATCATAGAGCTCTCCATCCGTTCAATCAAAACTGGTGTAGAAACTGGATGTAAACCCCAAAATAATTTAGCTTCACAAGACTTTAAAAAGAAAATCATCCCATTTATAGGATTTATAATACTTCTAGATTTAATGCTGCGATAATGTGATCGCACTCTAACAGGCTTCTGCTATTTTGCAGAAGTTTCGGGTTTACAGCTCTACCATAGTGACCATTTCTGCTCTTTCTTGTTGTTAAATGTTTATTATAGACCATAACATCTTCAAAAGTCACCTGTACGGTTTTAAGTGTTGTTTTGGGTTATTTTGTTACCTCCTGGCTGCAGAGCAGGCCTGCATTTTTGTGTATGTGTGTGTGTTTGTTTTTATTTTTATTTTTTCACTTGTGGGTTGTAGCAGACTGTATTTTATTTCAAAGAAAGAACACACAAACAAAAATGTTCATTTTGTCAATAGCAAGGTTTTTCTTTTACATGAAGTGACATCTTTCACCCATCAGAGAACTTTTTTTTTCTTTCTTTGAATTATTTATCGTGTCCAAAGATGAGATAGAATGAGGCCTTAGTTCACCTTGTAAAATTTTGTTTCATAATGCCCTCCATCTCGGAAAAATCTGGAGACAAACAGGTTGCTACAGTGATAGAGATGCAAAGAGACAAACGGGTTATACAAGACTGGAACAGTCAAAATCCCCATCTTATAACAGATTTCCTCCATTCTGTACTGCGTTCAGAATCTGTTTGACCTGTTAGAGTGCCAAGCAAAACAATCCATACAACCCCAAGTTTATCATGTTTTTCACGGTACGGCAACTTTATGACTAAATGGGAACTAAGAACATAGAATGACACATATTGTTAAAATGAAGAAAAAGTTGACATGGTTTTCACAAACTATAAAAAATAAAGAAAGCCTTTCTTACATTATTTCGCCTTATATAGCTTTGTCTTTCTTTCCACCAGCTTCCTTATATCTGCTGAATAATCCCAGCCCATAGTATGATGGAGCCACCACCTAACTCCCATCGCCTTTTGTCATTTGTTTTTGTATTATAGATTTATTATGGCTCAATATATCAGAGTAGTGCACACTAACTTAATCCTGCTTTAAATTTTCCTAAACTATATACTTAAACCTGAATCTCTGCTGTGTTCTTTAGTCTTCATGATGCATTTTTTCCCTCATGTTCTCTAACAAACCTCGAATGCCTTTACAGAACAAGTGCAGTATTTAGCTGGTCTCTGTAGCTAATTAATAAAATGACTTTCTGTCATCAAATCTCTTGTTTCCTGTAAAAATCTGCACAGTAAGGTACATTTTGAAGTGACGAGAGGATTAGTTAAAACACAACCTGAATAAAGAAAACATTAACAATCATGAAACACTTCTGAACATTAACATAGACTTGTGTAATATCTTTGTACGTGAGGTCGTGGTCGGCAAGTGGGCTTCACATGTGATGTTTATTATTCAGATTTTCTTCGGAAATAAAACTCTGAAGTGGCTTTGTTAGATCTAAACACATTTTAAAGAAAAAAATCCACATTTTGATTCATACGGTGAAAAACAAGCAACTAAACTAATGGAGGAAGCAATTTTTAAAGTTGAAAATCTCTTTTCCTGTTTTTTAACCACGGGAATTCTAATAATAAATAATAAATTTCCTGTCACAAATTTTTCTATGAACTTAAAGGAGATATACATTTTTTGTAGTGTTCAGGGTTTAAATAATGAACCAGATAATAGAAAAAAGACAGACTTTCTGGGTGGATGGAGGCAAATTTGGATGACAGTTATCTCAAATCATTACTTATGCCCTATTATGAGAAAACATAGTATAAGAGTAACATTTACCAGGCTGATCATTTATTTAAATTTTTTTGCCTTTAGTTTATTGAAATTTACCAAAAAAAAACAACAAAAAAAACTCCTCCGCTGTTTGTCACTACTGAGTGTGGTAACAAAAGGAAGACGGGCAGTCTTTACAAAACATGGCAAACATGAGGTACTCAGTGTGAGACGCCCATTCCCAGTGGGGCCGAGTTCACACGCACCACCACGTGGTCCCTGACCGAACCAGCCCTCAGGGATTTTCCGTTGGCCTCAACAACGACACCAGGCCGGACCCCCCACACTGGCGGACGTGTCAGTGATAACACATAGCAGGGTTGGCGTGACAAAAAAAAAGCGAAACATTACCTGCACCTGTATCCAGAGATCCTGTGAGAGATTTGGAGAGACCAAACATAAGGAAGACACAGACAGGCACGGCTCTCATTCACTTCATGCAGTTTTTAACTAAATAAAATGGGCAGGAACGTGTTTTAGTTAGTATTTCATATCCAACTATTTTAAACTCAATTTCATGTACAGAAAGCAGTGCCTCACATAAAATAAACAAACAGTATACATGTTGAACTGTTCAACTGTTTGTTACATTACATCACATCCACAAACATCACCATATTTTATTGGGTGACGTTAAGTGGAAATAAAACAATATATGGATTTAAAAAAAAAATCAGACCCCTATGATGTCCATTTATATTCACTGCTTATGTGCGTCACTACAGATTAAAACTACCTCTAGATTAAACCACAGAGTCTTTACAGAAATATCTCTAGCAGCTTCTATCAGATGACGAGACCTACATTTTAGCCCATTCTTTGCAAAATGCCTCATGCTAACTTAAATGTGATGGAGAACATCAGCAACTGATCAAACACCTTTGACATGTTCGCCTTAAATTAGACTTTTAATGGCTTCTTTCAACATGTACTTTCTTCTTACCTCTTTTTTATGACAGCTAGATTTGTGGAATTCACAACTATGTCATGTCTTGTTGACAGATTCTGAGCTACACATTTCTACACCTACGTTCTCTCCTTGTCAACCATCATTTTATGTGAGTGGTCAGGTTTTTTAGTACTTCTACATTAGTTACACGTGTTTCATGATGGTCTGCAGCTCCTCCAAAGTAACCATGGGCCCCTTTGCTACTTCCCCTATTAAAGCAGTCATCCTCCTCAGCTTACCAGTTTATATTGAACCGTGTATTCAGTTGAGCCACATCCATCTTCAGATTATGGAACGACCAACTCACCTTGAAGTGTTAAAATCTCACAATACTATTTCACATCATAAAATGTTTATCATCTCTGATCCGTCAGGTGTGTTCATTGGTTCCTTCATGATATTCTTGTATTCACAAATTTTTATAGTGATTTCAGGCCTTCACGTCTAGTTAAAAAAATAAAATATCAGAAACAACCATGCATCGCTCTATTTAATCTTTACAATTATTTGTGTGTTCTGACCTTGAAATTGTTAATAAAAAGACTTACATTTTCATAATAAACATAAAAAAATACAAATACAAAAGTATCTAAGTAGAACATTTGCCAGCTTCTGTCACACGTGGACAAACTTTAACAAATCCCTGTTATCACCCAAGAGAACATACTAAACAAACTTGCGTGAACTTCACTTCTTTAATGCTTTTCTTACAAAGACATCCAGAAATTCTTAGGAACACTCTTTCAAAGTAGCCACTTGAATCTACCCTGTAAATCCAATTTACTAGATAAACAACAAATATACGGTAGGTACATAAATCGGGAAGGTCCAGAGTTTGCCTAAACGGAACTGTTAGACTCAACCTCGAAGCGGGAAAACCAGCCCATTATCGGCAAAGACTTTATTGTAAAGGAGTTCCTGCATCACTGTTTTAAAAAAATGCTGTGGCTGTGTTGATGTGACACAGACAAAAAAATAATCTCTTTAAATCTTAAGGAACAATAAAAGCCAGATGAGATCATTATCAGTTAGACGCCAGCAGGTATTGCTTAGAGTTGAAGTCCTCAAATACTAAACACCTAGTATAGTATACACAGAAGCTGGTATTTATTTTATCTCTTTACATCGCCTTGCCATTGGTATTTTTAACTTATTTGTTAAAAAAAAGATTTTTTACGATGGGTTGCAAAAGTATTCATACCCCTTAAACGTTTCCGTATTCTTTCACATTGCAACCACAAACAAAAAAGTTTTACTCAGTTTTTTCATATAAAAAACGAAAAAGTGCAGTCGGCATAAGTATTCAGCTCCCTTTTCTCTGAGCGCAAATCAAAAATACTTATTTATCAAGAAGAATCAAGAATCAGTTTATTTATATATTTACAACAGATGTCATCTCAAGGCACCTTACAAGAAAATCAATTCAAATCAAAGATACATGATCAAAAATTAATTTTGAAAAAGTTTCCAATCCAAGGAGCCCCAGCAGATTGCATCGAGTCATTGACTTGCAGCATTCACTCCTCTGGAATCAGCAGACAGAAACAATGGCTTGTGTTGCTGTTGATTTTATAGCAATCCCTCATAATGAGCATGCATGTGTCATGCCTTTCACGTATCTGACCAACAAAGTTTATTGAGGAATGTGGATGTGTTTTGAGGATGGAAGCAATGGTCTCGGCAGGGTTATCCAGGAAACAGAGACAGACGTGGATAACCGGAGACTTCTGGAGATGAGACGGAGAAGGTGAGTAGATGAAATGAGAGCGGAGATGATCGAGATGAGGTTTACTGTTGTTGATGGGTGGTGACGCCAGGGAGGGGTGAGTGGAGAGACTTTCCAGCAGAGTCTTAGATGGTTGTTGTCCAGAGGGGCGTGAGGCAGATGGTGAATGGCTGGAGCGGGCAGATCGAGCTGAGTCTTGAGAGCAGGAACCAGAGTGGTGAGAATTCAGGTGATCTTGAACGGAGTATGTTTGAGCACTAGTGAAACTGAACCTGAAGAGGTGAGCACAGAAAGGGATTACTGGTGGCACGAGTGGAACAAAGTAAAACATAAAATAACAAGAACTTGTAGAGACTAGAGATCAGGCGCTGAGAACAGGTAACGTTTACCAGGGTTAACAAACACTCAGGCGACGAGAAGCTGGATCCCTGCTCCTTATAAATAGCTCCACTCAATCAGCCCAAATGCAGATCACCTGGAGAAAGAGCCCAGGTGAGGAGCTGCTCCAGCCAGTGATGCTCTGTCGCCCCCTCTTGGACAACATGTGAAGGTGCTAGAAAGTCTCAACTATGACAGCATGTAGCAACAGTGGAGAGGAAAAACTCCCCTTTAACAGGAAGAAACCTCCAGCAGGACCAGGCTCAGTACAAGCAGCCATCTGCCACGACTGACTCGGTGTTTAAAGAGACAGAAAACTAAATTAGAAGCACAGGATACTGAAATAAAAGAGTTTATAGCAGCAGTTGAGAAGCGTCGCTGGCGGCATCTCTTCCCATCTTCTCATCAAGAATCAAGGAATCAAGGAATCTTTATTTGTCATCACATCACATGTGGTACATGAGGTGGGACGAAATTCTAATCCCCCGGTCCAGTTTACACCCTGATAGCAATTTTAAATAATGTAATAAAATATAAGAATATAATAACTATGCGAGACTAGGATTTGAGCTACACAAAATCTACAATATGGACACAGAATCCACAATATGGGACTTCGGACATAGCAGCATTGAGGATCGGAATGCAAATATATAATACATTATAAATTATAAAGAACTATACGAGAAATGTGATTTGACTCCACAGAATATACAATATTGACACGGAATCTACAATATAATACTTCGGTCATAGCAGCAATCAAAATTCGGAGTGCAAGTGACATATTATGAGTGAGTGAGAATATGTCTCAACTAACAGAACACCAGACCAGGTGTGGTTACTATGGAGAGAAGAACACTAAGAGAAAGCAAAAGGTTAACAAGGGTGAAATAACAGTAACTAAGTAGATTGGACAAAGGAAGAAAGTAGCAGAGAGAGAAGTTGATTTTTTATGCCAAAGGGAAATGAAATAACCAAGTGTCTTCTGAAATTGCCTAATGATTGCTAATGACTAACGAGAGTCCACATACGGTTATTCAATTCTCAGCAATAACAATAATAATAATGGCAGACAGAATAACGTTGAGCAAAGCTGTGAAGAGATTTAAGGCAGGCTTATTGTCTACAAATATTTCCCAAACTCAAAGAACGCTGTTCAAGCCATCATTAGGAATTGGGGAGAATTTTACAAAAGTGTAGATTTACCAAGACAAGACCGCCTACCTAAACTTACAGGCTGAACAAGATGAGCACTGATCAGAAATGTAATCAAAAGGCCAATGGTGACTCTGGATGAGATGCAAAGATCCACAGCTATGGTGGAGGAATCTACAAGAGAACTATTAGTCGTGCACTGCATAAATTTGGTCTTTATGGATAAGTGGCAAAAAAAAAGTCCTAGTTAGAGGAAAGCCAAAAGAAGCCCCATATTCACCATATTGGAGACAAAAATGTGATAGAAAGTTGTTTGTTGAAACAAGACCAAAATGGAACTTATTGGCCAAAATCCAAAAGGTTATGTTGTGTTGAGGAAAACAATCTACATCGCTCTAAACACACCAGAATGGGCAAAACGTCCAGGCACCAGCTGCAAAGCTACCAGAGACACCCAAAAAGAGTTGAAGCAAATGGTGGTTCCACGAAGTACTCAGGGGGGCTGAATACTTTTGCACACCGCACTTTTCGGTTTTTTAATTGTAAAAAACAAAAGAAAAAGAAAGAAAAAACATGAGACACTGTTTCAATTTGAATACCTTCGCAATCCACTGTAACAGACATCATGATCATAAAGATTACATGGAAATAATAATAAAAAATATACTTTTTCCAGATGAGCTTGGGTCCGTGTGAAAGGCTCCCTGCATGGGAGACTTGACTTAAAAAACACAGTTTTGTTGTGTAACAAAATTTTTTAAATTGATAGCTATTATTTAAACAGAAAATAAATAGCTTTTCTTCTTTGTGGTACAACAATTTCACATTAACCTACTAAAGTTTTTTTGATAACAGGTTACATAGATATCAGCAAAATATAATTTCGTTGATTGATGATTTGTTTCAGGCTTCTAAAATATGTTGTAGTTTTAAAACCCTTACTGAAAATTAATGTGAGATTAGCAGCTCTTAACTGTAGTTTTGTGAAATAAGTTTGTAAATTTTTTGTGTCCACACAGCAGCAGGTGGGGGAGGGGCCATACCACATTTGATGCGCTAAACATCAGATTGAAGGGATATTAACTTAACCCATAAAAATGGTGTGATGTAAATTTTAGTAATAAAAAATAACCCAGCTTTTTAAAAATGTGATCATACTCAACTAGATTCATCTGGTTTGTCACCAGCAAACCATAAAAAGATTTACTGTTTAGCAGATCAATACCAAAATGTAAAGTTTGTTTGGTGATATTTCTACAAAGCTGAATATCCAAACAACTAAGAGCAGAGAGAGCCAGTTCTTTTAGTTTTTTGTGTGTCTGACAAAAGTATAATCTTTTAGATTATAACTTTTAGAGTTTTCCTTTGTAGTCTAACTTTTAAATACTGTGTACAACATACTTTGAATCCGGCTGTAAACTGAAGTGAGTGCATAACCGTACAGAATCAGCTCTTATCCGTAGCTATCTGTTGCCTGTGGCACATCGGGGAGGTTAATGAAAGTCAAGCGGTTCGGCTTGGCTCAAAGTCTCTTTGATAAATAAAACTGCGGGGAGGCAGTTTATTTCCCTATGGCCGCCTAAATAACTCTAGGGTGATTGCTGGGAATTTGGCAGCCTCACAGGTGTGCACAAATTCACACCTCATCCCCTCTGTGCCAAGACATGCAACTGAACACAGTTAAAATCACACGCATAAGTCAATGAAGTCGGGCCTTGGCTAAAAGCTGCTTGCGTTTGCTTCCGTTGCTATTATATTTATTGCTCTTGCACAGTCTGCTAATGTATTTCAGAAATGTAGAAGAATGCTGATCCCCGTGCGGGCTACAAGCACGGGAATGTCAGCCACTGCCTGTCGTGCAAAGTGTTGATTTGATTGCCAAGCTCAGAGGAAGTAGGAGTTGCGCCGAGAAGCACTAACTACCTTTCAAACACTCCGCCGCTGCAAAAAACTATCCGTGTGGACACACGATCACTATCTCCTCCCTTTCACACGAGGAGAAAGAGATGGGGGGCCAATGATTTGGTGTAAAGTTAGGAAACCTATTCAGCAAGTTAGATTACCCTAAATCAATGTGGTGAAAATGTTGGTTCAAAGTGGCCTAATCTAGGTATAGTGTGCACAAATCAAGTATCAGCTGAACAACCGCATGAATCTTTGCACCACAAACTGGGAATATTTCAAAACCCAATAAATATTAAATCAAAGAGCAGCTGTTTTTGTTGACTGTTTATGTAAAATCACAGAAACCAGATACATTTGACTTGTTCAAAACACACGTTGCTGTCCGGCCTATTTGTGCTCCGGTTTCACTTAAATCCAACGAGATAACAGCAGACCTACACTTACAGACTCATACAATAAACAATGGAGCTAGAAAAAAGACGTGCCAAATCCCCATGTCACTGAGTTATGTCAACGGAACAAACAGCTGGGCACTGTCTTCTTTCTGCCATCTTCCAGTGTTGATGTATCTGTTTACTGGCAAAGATTGCAGGTCAAGGGTACTACAGTTTGTTCCTGCTTTAGAGGTGCTGTTTATGTAAGGCTGTACAGCGGCATACTAATTACAGAGCGCAAAGGATGGGGATTATGTTGACAGCCCTGGGAAGCGTATCTGTCTGCATGGAAAGAAAATAAAGCTCCGCTTGGCAGCTATCTGTCAAGTTGTAGGTAAATGCTTCCACTGAGTCGAGTCAAGTCAGAAAAATGCTCTTAATTATGAGAGTAAAATCCGGCCAACCTAGAAGTTTAACTAGCAAGCTTGCGGCTAATTTCTAAAAGACCAAGACAAAAAATAAAAACCTCTTCCTGTAAAATTCGTAGGTTGTGTTCTGGGAAACGCTTGGGCCATTTTACATCGCATGAGATCATTGAGGTCTAAGGACATATTTTCAAACTGGTTCAGTCTAAAGGCAGTGAGAGTAAACTGCAAAATATTCACCAGGCTCTTCTTCGGTCGAGATGTGTGAATGAGTCGGGTGACGGCTCGATGATGTTTGCTGTCACTTTAGAGATAATTTGGAGCACATTTGGGGGTTAAACTGCTGTTACGTTCACAGGAGCATTACGCTGCCAATTCTTCAGCTTCTGGATTAAAAAGGTTCTAATAAATTCCCCTGATTATTCACTATACTAATTGTACACCAAATCCCTCTTAGATGTGAGTTCAGGTGCATGGGTGCCTTTCTCTCTGTCAAGTCGAGGCAAGTCAAATTTATGAATGTAGCACATTTCATCAGCGAGGTGCTTCAAAGTATTTCACATGACAAAAACACACTTAGCATCGTTACACTATATTAGCAAAATAAGGAGAAGTGATGAATTAATCAATACATCACTTATTGTTGAACAAAGGAAACTCTAAACCAATGAGTTTTTAGTCTCTGTGTTTCTTCCAGATTACAGGCGATCAAAAACCGAATGTTGCTTCTCCGTCTTTGGTTCTGATTCTGTCTAATGATGCAGAATAAACTTGAAGCAGAAGACCTGAGTGGTTCGAAAAGTTGATACAACAAAAACATGTATTAATGTATTTTGATGCTAAGCTAGTCACTGATTTATAAACCGACAAATGTTTTTTAACTTCTCAATACATATGACCAAAACAAAAATGTGATGATTTGCTCCAAACTCCTAGTTAGGGTAAAGAATGTTAGCAGTAGCCTTCTGGTTCATCTTAGCTGTCTGACAGACTTTTTAGGCAGACACTGTTGCAATTATCAATTCAACTAGAGTTAAAACAATCAGTTTCTTAAGATATTGTTGGGGGTTTTGCTCTTTAATCCTGGAAACACTCTTGAGTTGATAGAAGGATTACGTTGTATTTGTCTTTATTGGTCTCTCGAAGTTCAGGGCTGAATCCATAACTGCACCCAGGTATCCGTCCTGATCAGTAATTTCTAGTGAAATAAATAAGTCCCTATTCTTTATGTACGACACAAACCAGTCAGGCACTGGTCCGACATGCTACATTTTAAGCATCAAAACAAAACAATATGAAATTTTAATTTTTTGTGAAAAATCAAGTGTGTGCGGAACAAAATTTATTGGTTACTTCAAACTTTTTTTTTCAAATAAAAAACTGAAAAGTGGGGCGTGCAACATTATTCAGGCCCTTTACTTTCAGTGGAGCAAACTTACTCCAGACGTTTAGTGAGGATCTCTGAATGATCCAATGTTGGAGTAAATGACTGATGGTGATGAATAGAATCCACCTGTGTGTAAATACTGTTGTGGAGAAGTTTAAAGTCATAGTTGGACACAAAAAGAGTTCCCAAGCTTTAAACATCCCAAGGAGCACTGTGCAAGCAATCATGTTGAAATGGAAGGAGTATCAGACCACTGCAAATCTACCAGGAGATTTATCTTTCAACAAGACAATTATGCAATACATAAAGCCAAATCTACAATGGAATGGTTCACAAATAAACACGTTCAGGTGTTAGAATGGCCAAGTCAAAGCCCAGACCTGAATCCAATCGAGAATCTGTGGAAAGAGCTGAAGACAACGGTTCAAAAACGCTCTCCAGCCAACCTCACTGAGCTCCAGGTGTTTTGCAAGGTAGAATGGAAAAATATTTCAGTCTCTCGATGTGTAAAACTGATAGAGACATACCTCAGGAGAGTTGCAGCAGTAATTGCAGCAAAAGGCCGAATAACTGTCCACGCCCCACTTTTCAGTTTATTTCTAAAAAAAAGGCTTGAAGTATCCAATAAATTTTGTTCCACTTCACAATTGTGTCGCAACTTGCTTTCTATTTTTCACTGAGCAGAGGCAAAGTCAGATGTTTTTATATATATGTATATGTATATATATATATATATATATATATATATACATATACAACAGAATTTAGATCTGCTCCTATGCATTAAATTAATTAAAATACATGGACCTTTGAAAAAGCAATGGTCCCCAATAAATACTTGGCAAAGTTAACAGTTATATTAAAATCTGCTAAAATACACTGCAATAACTATATTACCAACAAAAATGTGCAAAGTATGGCCATTGTGTACATTAAACACAATTAGATTAGTATAAAATATACATGTCAAATAAAATGCTGGTAAAAATAACACAGATCTGGTCTTAATCTATTCTACAGTTACAGACACCAACAGAAAAAATGAGACAAGCTGACTTTCTGCTGGTTTCTGCGGTTTCTTCCTTGTCAAAAGTAACATAAAAGTCAGTAGCAAAAAAAAAAAAAAAATGACTGACCAAACAAAATGAATCCATAGAAAAAATAAATTTTGGCAAACTTCAAATTCACAAAATAGTTAATCGGAACCCGTGTTACAAATATATGAGTCGGCATCGAGTCTGTTCGGCACAGCGACTGTTTCCAAGAATGCTGCTATCACTCGACTGATACGGTTATCAGTAGAAGTTGTGTGGACAGCAGTACAGGGCAGAACCAACTCTGCTCTCTCTAACTTACCAAAAGGGATAAAAAAATGGTGAGTTTCCATAAGACGAATCAGCTTATAGTATCAAACTTACAGTACTTAACTGTTAACTGGGTAAAACATGCAAAAGAGTATAGTTATTTTTATTTTTTACATTAATTAGTAATATTGCTGTGAGAGAGTTTACGATGGGCTATAAATAAAGTTTTGTTTCAAATAACAATTTCCCAAGAAAGCCCAAAACATTTGCCTGCGTTTCAAAGATGACGCAGCAAGATACGTCCTTATGAAGATCAGTTTTCTTAAACAAAAACTACTCACAGGAGCAGATTATAATCCGAACGGCTACCTTGCGCTTGCCGCTGTTTGTAAACCTGCAAAAGAAAGCATAAATTGGTGTGACATATTTATTTGTTTAGATAATTCCACAGTTTGAAACTATACGTAGAAAATGATGTTATATGTTGTTTGCTGTGATGTAATAATAATCTCTCAGCCTTTCCTGCATCTCTGCAAATGTTCCCCAGATTCAGGTTCCTTCAAAGTGATAATCATGAAGCCAACTCACTCAAACCCTGAACTCCACAGCTTTTGTTTATTTAACCTTTACGTCTCCTTTGTCTATATTGGCCGCTCATGTAAGAATCCTGGAATGAATTTGAGTAGCAGAGGACAAGTCAGCATTTCTTTCAGTTTACACAAGTAGGAGCGTGGGAGATCAGTAGCCGGGCCATGATAAACAGTAACCAGCAACACAATGCTTTTACAGGGACATCTCCTGGTGAGTGTAATCATTTCTCACACCTGGTGTTAAAAAAGCTTATTGTTTCAAAAAGTTGATCAAAGGATCCAGTACTTTTTTAAATTATTATTTAAAAAAAGATCATACATAAGTTTTAGATGTGGATACAGTAGCTTCTCTTCCTTCCTTTGTAATGAGAACCTCAGATTATAATCCAGTACTTTGCAATTTCACCTTAAAATCTACAAACTGAAGCAACACTGAAGCGAAAAGGAGACGTAGTTTTTTTTTTCTCTATGAGACACAAGTACAATCAAAATAAAATAAATGTAAAAAAAAAAGCATTTGTGCCACGACTCAGATTTCTTAATTTACCTGGTTTTGGTTCTCTTATAAATAATAATATAACTTTTTTTAAGGGGAATAATTTTTCACTTTCTCAGCAGATTAATTACTTCTGGGATGATGATCGATCTGCGTGTGTTTGTATTCGTCTGTTTTCAGAGTGACTGAACTAAACAACGATGTTCCAGCATCAAAACGGGCAACTTGGATTTACTTCTTTAAACTGTATGGAGATTTATTTGTATGTTTTTCTCTCAGGTTTGCTCTGTAATTAGCTCCATCATTTTTATTTTTTAGCTACGCCGTCCGTCCTGATACAAAGCATCCCCACAGCACTGAGCATCACCTACCGTGCTTCATCCCATGGATGGCTACTAAACATGGCTTATCTTAGAGTACATTAATGTTCTGAACATGTGAAAATAATCCGAGGGCTTCACCGGACAGCTGTGCAAGCCTTGACCTTTTTACTAATTAGGCGACTTTTTATCACAAGACTGCTTTTAGTTTTGTGGAGTTTTTTCAATTATTGAGCGCTATTTATTTATTTATTTATTTATTTATTGGTCATATATACTGAGAGGTTTTATTTTGATAAACTGTGAAAAAGTAAAAATACTTTTACAAGGAATTGCATAATTTATTAAGATTAGGATTAGGGCTGAAGAAGTATTACAGCCTTCAGGAATCTGTTGACCACATTCTTGTTTTCCAGTACATTTAACTGATTTTAGCCTCGCTACAGTTGGATGGTATCACACTTCGGGTTGCTGACACCCTCACTGAGGCTCACAGGATGGAGCAATAGAGCAGATATTGATTTCACAGATGGACAGGAAATGAGCTTGGTGTAAAATCCAGATATATGTGTGTTCACCTAGCAAAAATAATAATAATAAAAATCACAGTATCCTACTGATACAAAGTCAGAACAAAATCAACTTTTTTGCTTTACAAATGTTTGTCGAACAGAAGTTCCTATGTGCTGAGGACTGGAGCTGAAACACAGATGAACTGGTAGAAAAATAGCATCTGCTAATCTGAATCCAACAGGAACGCACAGTGCAAGGATTCAAGGATTCAAGGATCCAAGGAGACTTTATTGTCATTTCAACACATGTAGTACATGAGGTGGAACGAAATTACATTCCAGTTCCACCCAAGAGCTAATATTAAAATACATAAAATAAAGTTAAAAAATTAAAATAAATAAAATAGAGGTAAAGTAAATAAAATAAATAAAATAGAACACAGAATATTCAGAAAATATACAGAATATACGGTAGTAAGTGTCTCAGTGCGGGTATAGTAAGATGCTTCATTGATGTATTTTCCGTGCAGTGGTGTGTTCAGGAGGAGTTCAAGAGTCTCACAGCTTCAGGAATGAAGCTGTTTCTGAGACGGGTTGTTCTACACTTGATGCTCCGCAGCCTCCTGCCTGAGGGGAGCGGAACAGAAAGTGAGTGTGTTGGGTGGGTGGGATCCTTCCTGATGCAGGTGGCCCTTTTCCTGCATCTGGAGGTGTAGATGTCTGTGGTGCTGGGGAGGCTGACTCCAACAATCCTCTGTGCGATCTTCACCACCCTCTGCAGAGCTTTCCTGTCTGCAGCAGAGCAGCTTCCATGCCACACGTTGATGCTGGAGCACAAGACGCT
>JAVLVB010000173.1:762841-791080 GCA_032876305.1 Orestias chungarensis | reverse complement strand
TATATATATATATATATATATATATATATATATATATATATATATATATATATATATATATATATATATATATATATATATATATATATATATATATATATATATATATATATATATATATATATGATGTGAAATTAAGAAAGCAGTTTATTCAGAGAGGTACAATTATTTTAGACTAACCTCTTTCCAACATTTTTATTAATTTATGTTCATAAATTTCGCCACACAAGGGCATGTTTGCTTGTATAATGTCCATCATAGTCAAGGTAATTCTAAGCGCAATGCTTTATGGGAAAACGAAGGAAACCTACAAAGTATAAATGACATAAACGCTTGTAACTCAATAAATCAGATACAAATCAGGGATTTATACCATTCATTAGTCACTGTTTCCCACCCCCCCCATAAAGTTAGCAAATTCCTTTTTTATTCTGCTACACTTTTTCCTTCCACTCAACTTTCTATTAATATGCTTTCCATATTTGATTTATCAGGAAAGGTTATTCGACGTCCATAATGTGCTTTTGAAAACACTGTTTTCATTTGTTTGTCATGAAGTTTTCTTTTTTTTCTTATCACTCCATAGCATATTTATTATGGCTTTACGTTTTAAAATCAAATATCTGAGGTATGTTGACTTTTACTGTTATTTCTAATGTATTTAAATGCATCTGTACTGACACCTTCCTTTAGCATAAAAAATCTTAACCTTAGGTGTTGCGGATGTAAAGAATATCTAAATGGAAATTTCCATTATTTATAAATAATAATAATAATCAAAAAGTTGTTTATTAGACACATTTGTTTTATTATTTCAAGTGTTTGTAATTATTTTGATGATTCCAATTACCGACTATCTTTGTCGTGATCTTTAACGTTTCGGTTTTGAGTTTTTAAAATGTCTAGTTCTTACGTATCGTTGAGGGTTTCTGTTGATGTTAATTGTAAAGAAAACTTCTTCTTACTTTCTTAACAGTACCTAATTACCTTCTTTTGCTTCCTCTCGTCATCGCGGTCGGGCTCCACATTTTTCTGTCATCATCTTATTTCGGGGGAGGCATTCTGAACAGTCAACTTCTTCAAGAAGGACCTTTTATTGTCAACCATCCTCCTTATTTTTCGGCAAAAGACCAGTAATACTGTTGCCTTCACCCCAAAAGAAGCTGGGGGCTTGAAGAGACGTGTTTCCAACTATATCAATAAGAAGTTGAGTGGAAGGAAAACATGTGCTACCCAGCAATGCCCTGAGCAAGTATTGAGTTCATGAAATATACCCAGTCAGTTTTAGTTTACATTTAATTTCTGAAACCAATTTTTTAAATGTAATATCTGAGGAAACTTGATTTTTTTTTTTTTGCATCAGACCAAGGTATTGTAAATGACTTTAACTTTGAATTGAATTACCAAAACAAGTGATGTGATTTTCTTTTTTGTACATTGCAGCCAAAAATAAAAAGCTGTTTGCTGACATATAAGAGAACATTACTAGGAATAGAACAAGGAGATCTCCATTGGTGACTTGAGGAGCAGTAAAGAATGGGTACAATTGGGGACCGATGTAGTACATGAATTCTTCAGAGATTTAAGGCTGCAACAGAAAGTTATCTGGTCCCCCGTTCAGATCCAGGGGCGTGTGTTTGTATGTGTGTGTGGTCATGTTTGCAGGACAGAAAACTGTAGTGGACACTGAGCCCGATGTTTGAAAAGAAGAAGAAGAAGAAGAAACAGGTTTTGCTTGAAGTCATTGTGGACATAAAAGCGGGTGTAATGACTGAGAACGTCTTCAGTCATGCAAACGTTGTCACGCACACACCTTAAAAGCAGGTATGGATTACATTCTCTGTGCGTGAATCTATTCTGATGCATACAAGCCGTCTAAGGAGTGTTTCTTTTTTATTTGCGACCGACTTAAGGCTTCACGCATGAACATCAATGGATCAAGTTGCCATAAACTCATTAGGTTTTATAAGTGGTTTATGATACTCACAAAAAATGCAATAAAATCAGACTGATTATGGATTTTTTTACGGGATTTTATGGATTTTCATGACAGTCTAAGGTTGATGTTTCTGACTCCTGAGAAGCAGAATGTATGCATGTACTCTTCTTGCTTATATTATGAAATACAAATCGAATTTTTGACAAGCCAGTAAAAAAAGAAAAAAAGAAAAAGAAGAAATAGTCAATATTTTACTCCTTGCCACTGTTATTTAAATTTTCCATCTTAACTGAGATGTGCCATCATTGCCATTCTTCTTTAAAGAAGAACAATAGCTTCAGCCGTAGGAGACTGCCGAACAGCCTCCTGGGCTTGCGTTTGCCCCATCGAGCAAATGCTAATAGGATTATATTGCGCAGCAGGTCATGACACCTCACATGAATGCTGCCATGACCTAATATAAACTCACAGCATATTCTCATCAGTGCTTAGAGCACCCAATTGTTGTTGACCAAAAAAGTTCAGTAGATTGCTTTGGCTTGTCCAAAAACTGCAGAAATGCAAGATGATATAACACTTAAAAAAGTGTCTGTATGTCTCATTTACTGAGACATAATAAATCAGTGCATCCGGCTTATCTTTCCAGCGGTTCAGTCACGAGTCATTAGGTGAGAGGTTGGGTAAAATACCGGACAGGTCCCCAGTGCATCACAGGGGGGCAACATGGACAAAGATCAGCCATTCCAACACAACATCAAGGCCTCTGTATTATTGAAAGAGAAAAATTGACATAATATTTTTGGACTGCGGGTGGAAGCCTGCACAACTGGAGACAACCGAGGCATTGCTGAGGAGGAGAGTATGCATATTCTAAGAACAAAGACCGTTAGCCAGGATTTCTACATAAAAAACGTTTAGTTGAAAGCCAACAGGGTTTAAAAGTGCAGCTCAGGATTATTCAATGTTATTCAAAGTTGTAATAAATGAGATTCGACAGTGCTCTGCTGATATACGATAATAACGGATCTCACTAAAACAACCAAAAAATTGTACATTTTATTTCAAAGATTTATTTGTTGCATTTGCATCAAGGATTATACTGTTAATGTTTTCTGGGATACATTGCAAAACCTCCTTTAGCTTTAGTCATAGCTGCAAGTCTTTTGGGGAATGTCTTTCCTCATTTGGACATTTATTTTTTTATGCATACAATATCGTACTTTATCAATTCATTATAAGTATCTAATCAAACAGTAGCTTTCTTTTTAAGTGTAAAAGAACGCAAATTCTTAATGATTATTAGACGCATGTAAATGTAAAAACGGGAGGTATTGAAATGTGTAAGACATGCAATCATTTCTTAATGACAATAAGTCCTAAATAAGTGGTTTTGTATCGTACATTTTACAATAAGGCTCCGTTTTTGCATTTATAATCATTTAATAGCCATTAATAAATAGTTTCATTTTTAAAACTTATATAGTATTTAAAAATTATATATATTATAATTATGTATTACATGTGTATGTATAATAAAGTAGAATTTTCTTTTTGACACTTATCATTAAATAATTACTACTTTTAATGGTTTATAAATCAAATGTTTTAAAAACATGTCTTTTTAGGTTAAACACTACCGCTTTTGTCCACAGAGTTGCTTCCTTATTGTTGCTTTAAGTCTGGAGAATACCATCGTCATTCCAAACATTTGTAATTCTTGCCTCTCATAAACTCATCAGTGTATCTTAGGACATTATTTTGCTGGATGATGAACTAATAATACGTCTCTTAGCAAACATCTTTAAACTGGCACAAATATTATTTCTCTAGACTTGTGTTTGTTTTTCAGCATTTGTTTTGGATTCAGCCCCATTAATTGGTTAAATAATTGACACGAAACGACAGTAACAGAGGCCTCTCAGTTACTTGGTCAAACACCATTGCTCACCTAAAATGTGGCGTTTAGACACCAGATGTAAATAAGTTCTAGATATGAACACATGAGTACAAGCTAAAACATTGGTCCCAATAGTTTGATGAGCAGCCAAATATTCTATCTATTACAAAACAATGACTGGCTGTGGGTTCTGAACTGGCCAGCCTGAGGTAAAATAGTGGATCACAAGACAGAAATGTCTCAACATTTGCCTTCGAAAAACTCCAACAATGGATCTCTTTGGCTAGATGATGTTTGAAGTCAGCGAGGACATGGCTCTGTGTTCGTACCATTATTTTAAGAATTACCTTCCATTTCCAAAAACATCCAAATTAAAATAATGGAAAAATTCTCAGCTTAATCTTTGAATGTTTATCAATTTCCATTGTGGACCAAATGTGATTGAATGATTGATTGAATTGACTCATCTCTACTAATCAAAAGCATCATACTTAAGTTCTGAAAGACATCCACGCTCTCGCTCTTTTTAAGGCCTCCTGGGATAATTAAGAACAGATAAGACTGGGCTGTGTCTAAAGGCTTGTGATTGGAGCAACAAGGCATTGCGGTGGAGGAAGGAGTTAAACTGTTATTTTGGGTTAAAACAAAAGACCGCAATCAGTAAATACCCGGTCAGAATGGGTTCACTGCTTTCTCGTAAAAAGCAGCAAAACAGGCCCACACTGATATATCCTTTGCACGCAACCAAGGCGACATCAATACTGGCATGCCACGAACGCCAAAGACTTCATGATCATGTGGTTGTGTGTGTGTCGAGGTGAGCGCGTTCATTGTTAGGTGCTTAATAGATCCCCTTCCTTTTCCTATGAAGTGCGAATACCAGATTAGTGAGGGAGCTAATGATTTCCTCGTTGCCCTCCTCTTACCTTAAGCAAGCCAACACGTTCCTGCTCTGTGGCAGAAACAATGGTTGCGTGCATGAATATCTCTGTCATCCATCTTTCTGTCACCTCTCCCTCTACAGCGGAGATGTCATAACTGAACATGAAAAAAAAGGTCATCAACGAAGGGACAGATCAGCAAGGACAAAAAAAAAAAAAAGAGTTTCTCAGGAGGGTCATGACCCACTCTGGCTCACTTAAATAAAGAAGGGAGTAGCGATGCAAAAGAATGAAACATGTGCAACATTTGCAAGGTGAAATTCAGCTAATGGAAGATGGGCTCTAACAAACAAATACATCAGCAATGCAACAGATTTACATGCAGACAGACTGTACCCTAAAAACTTCAACAAACCGTCAAAGAATAACACAAATGTCAAATCTTATATTAAGGCATTAATTTAAAATAAATATTTGTCTTTTGTGCATGCGACTTTTATTCAAATTTAAACCCTTTTCACCATCACATTATCAACCACTTTGCTTTTTAAATTCATTTGCATTAAATGTATTGCCATACAATCAACTTGCAAAATAAGCTGGGAACTCTGAATTTGTCTCCAACCCGGTGTAAAAATGATCTAGTTGCAAACCAAAAAAAAGGTTAAAAATCGAAGGGGAGCTCACCAGATTATCTATTAACAATTACAAGCGACAGAAGCCTCACAAAATGTGTCTCAAAATGTGTGCGTTCACACACCGAGAACTGGTTTGATATATAATACTGTGTTATGAGCTAACTCATCCAGGATGGGAAAGATCAGGAAAAATCAACACAGAGACACACAGGAGAAACAATTAACAGACATTTACACCCAAGGATGTTTAGTAGTGGCAAATAATCATAATTAACCTGTTTTTGCTCTGCAGTCAGTTTAAGTTGGCAACATGCAAACGTTATTAAAAACAAAAGACCCTTGCAGGATCCTTCCTACAAGGCAACAGTGATCCCGACTTCACAGTTTAAAGATTTGTGAAAGTAATTAAGTCCAAACTAAAGAGTTCACCAACTTTTCTATATTATATGTATTCATGTATTATTTTATAACGAGGACATAGTGTATGGATGAGCTCGGCACGCACCTCAAGTCAAGCATGGCATTAACTATGTTAACCTTTTCTTCCCACTATGCACACACACACACACACACACACACACACACACACACACACACACACACACACACACACACACACACACACACACACACACACACACACACACACACACACACACATCACGCCAACCTTCATGCACCTTAAAGGAGGCCAACCAATCAACAGGATAATACAGAGATAGCATAGTTAGTAAAGAGGGCTCACTCTGCCCACTTTCTCGTTGATTTTTTAAAATTACAAAAATTAAAAAAAACAACAACTGGAGAATACCAATTTCTCCTAAATCCATATTAATATTAAAGGGAAACATAACATGTGACTGAAGTTCATACATTTCTGTGTCTGGCAAGTATCTTCAGAACTTAGACAAGAAAGAAAATGAAAGCCCAAATGGATTTGATCTTCACCAAAAAGCACACTGCAGCTCCGTTTTTATCTTTCCTTTTAAGACTAATCTTATGAGGACAGGCTCTTGGATCGATGACCAGACGTATGTCTTAAATTTGTCTTACATTTGTGATGTCCTTTTTACACCACATTGTGAGCATCTGTTCCACCAGAGGATCTCCAAGTTAATACTGTACATTGCGTGCAGACTGTGTTTGTTCGCCCAGAGCCAAGGGTCAGGAGGTTGAGTGTAGATAGAGGTGATGGAAGGGTCAGTCAGTCTGTTCTATCCCAAAGTAATGATATTAATAATATTTATTTCAGCAATACAAATGTGTTATTAACTATGACGTGGACTTAAAAAATATACATGGTTTTTGAAATCTTTTATAAATAAAAAGCTGTGGTTGGTTTACAAGTCCAGCACAAAAAAACTGCTTTGACAAGTTTCTAATTTAGTAAATGGTCTATTGAAATTACAGTATATACTCTGTTCTAAAAGGTTTTTATATTGTAGAATCGTATTTACTGCCACTTTATTTCTTTTTGTTCCTTCTTATGAAATTGAATGAAATAAACTTTTAAAGTTTGTGGATGTTTGTGCGATGGCAAGTCAAAAACATAAATTTGTGTCATATTCTACCGATTTATTTCACATTTTTTCAAAAGTGATGAATTTAATGAGACGTTTAAGGGGGAATGAATCAGAAGTAAAACATTACATCTTGTATGTTTGTGTAAAATGATGCAAAACTGTAAGATTTGCACTTTGCGCATGTTTTATGATTCTTAATCGAGCAGGTTTGTATTGCTTTGCACCAATAGCTGCTGTTGTGAATATTCTACTGATCTCTGTATGGACATCTATACGCCGCAGATTCTCTCATGAACCGCATTCTGTGGCCTCGGCTTATCTGCAAACCAGCTGCAGAAAGTTTCCCTTCCTACATGAGGTTTATTTCTGGGGACACACCGAAGGAGGCGGCGTGGAAAATCACAAGCATTACTGATTTATACACCTTGTGTTCAAATGAAAAGCAAAGAGAATGCAAATGAGTCTAAAGGAGATGAAGAAAAAAAAAACCTTGCGTGAGGAAGCTCTGGTTATACAGGTAACGAGTACAACTGAGGCTTGAATGTGACAAGCTTCATCTCTTAATCAGTACACTTTGCCACTAGTTAATACTTTGTGCATGCCGAGTGCTCAGGCCAACTGGATGTTGTACACATGGTGGGAGAACAGGGGCAGGTGATAGTGCTGACTTAGCTGCAGGTCAGAGGAATAAGCTGCTACCGGTACTTTCCTTTGCACTAGGAAGAAAACATTATTTGTTGTGCATCGGTAAAACACTCCCAACATCTGATCTCACAGCATGATATAAGAAGTGTCACAAAATCCAGTTCTTGATGTTTAAAAAAAAAAAAAGTCTAAGTACTTATTTTTTACGTTCTGCAACTATGATGTTTTAGATTAATACACCAAGGATAAAACATTAGTGGAAAACGAGCAGAAAAAAAAAGAGTTCTGTTACGCAATCCCAGTTGAGTCAGATAGACAGAGCGTGTTAACATCTACGGCTGCTGTGAGCCGCCTTGGCATGTGTGATAAATGAGGGCAGTAATCCAATGGCTTGTTACCTGGGTGTACACTCACACCAGCAGATTAAAGATGCTGATCGTGATACGGCACCGTTCAAGAGACACGACAGAAACTACCGAAAGGACCTGCCACGCCTGGACTCTGCATCAATCACAATGGTTGAATGCTAGAATGCTTTTGTCTTTTTGTTGCGGCTGGTATTTGCAGGGTTACAGATGCGTGCATGCAGCAGACAGGATGGAGTGTGTGAAAATGACCCAGGAAATTGCCTACTTGTTCGCTGCCAATGGGTGTAACACGGCTCAAGTAAATGTTGATCCCTCCAGGCCAACGCCGCTTGTCATTCACTTATTTCTGATACATATGCGTCCTGTAAATCCTAACCTCAAAACTCCTGCTCCTCCTGTTCCTTTTCAATCTGTCTGCATGCTTGCTGGAAAAAACAAACAATCACCATTCAAAATCTGCATCTTTGCCATTTTAGGTTAGAAAGTACACGTTCTTTTTCCAAGGACATGCTGCTAATGTCAAATAACATGTAGCGACAAGACAGCGTTTTCATTCATTCTGCCCTCCAGTGCCACATCAGATGAGGTTACAAATAGATCTGCCAACAGCACATTAGTGAGCCTGTCAAATGAGCAAAGATTTGGTTGCGTCGCAGCTCTGATTTATGAGAAACCAGGACTACAACTGTCCTCGAATAAAAAATAAAGCTATCACTGCATCAATGCAATTGTGTGCCGCTTAGACTGAACTGCTTGGATGCTTATATAGCAGAGCACAAGCTCATCCTGAATTCATGGGGTTATTTCAGATTTATGCAGTGGTGCTTAAGTTCTCTGCTGCTTACCTGCAAAAAAAAGAAGAGTTATGACAGGTTAATATAACTTACACTTAGTTATGTTGACAATGCTAATTGATAAGCCAACTTATCAACAAATGTCTTCTTTTCCATTAAAACAACGTGTTAGGTGATTTTTCGTCAGATTGAAATATAAATGAGATGCACAGTGCCAACAAACCTATTTCATTACCTGCCGTTCACACATAACCAAACTTGAAACATTGCGTTTCTGGGGAAGAAGCCTCACATGGCCTAAAATCTCCGCTCTAGTTCTTTAAAAAGGTACCCTCTCAGATCGAGGTCCGATCTCTGTCAAGTTCCACCACACCAGACTCTCTCGTCATTTACTCTATAGACTGTTTTGTCCACCGGTGTTCATTCATGTTGAAAATAATCAACGCTTTCGAAACGGTTGTTAACAACAACATTTTTTCATGATGTGTTGGCATAAAGAACCATTAAGAGATCTGTTCACTTTACCAGGCCAAGCCCAACGTGTAGAAAAAACAAACAAAAAAACCAATTCATCTGGAATCCGACTTCAAAACTTAAAAGTTGAAACAACAGAGGCATGGGCTAAGGAGTTAAGCGTTTGTCCTGTAACCAGTGGGTTGCTCACTGAAATCGGCATCAGGACGAGAACGAGTTGAATGGCTGATTGTAGTGGATGATGCTTTGCAGTCTTCAGACTCATACAAATAAAGGCCATTCACCATTTAGACACCACTAAAGGGATTGGTTATGTCCCCCGAACAAGGGAGTTAGAAATAGGCTCTAAACTTGATCTCAACTCAACTCATCCATTGTGCTCAAAAAGAATCCAGATTTTGCTAAAGAGAAGAATCGTGTATTCAGGCGATTAAATCTAGTTGGAGTATTTAGTCGAAGAGACTTCTAAAAATGTGCATGTGTAGCTTCTTTTATTCAAGCAGCTTTATCTTTCAGTGATCAAGTTGTGCAGATTTGCTTTGGGTTCTTGAATTGAGCAGTAAAATTCTGAAAAGTTGAATGTGGCCACTGGGTCTAATGGAGGCTTTTTGGTCTAATTCGCTTTTCCATTAATTCGACTACTAAAGTATTTAACAGGGATAAGGTTTTTGGATAAATCCTAACAAACAATCAAAAATGAGTTCAGGTTGGAGTTGGGACGTTTGCTGGTGAACTCATAACATAATCAGTTCTTTTTTATTTGGCTGAACTGAATCAAATTAAGAACTGGGGCTTGTTACGAATGGCTTCACAAGTCTGGAACCATGTAACACCCAAATCTAAGGACAGTTGTCTGGGTCTTTGAGCTAATAAAAAAAAAAGGAAATCTGTCAATGCATAATTACCATTCATATATGATTCACTAGATAAATATGACCGGATTGATCTTTGTTGTGACTCAGTAACACTGCCCATTTTGTAACCAGTCAGCGACCCATGACAAAGGACAATTACCCACAAGCTGGAACAAAAGCATTAAACAAAGACATTATATATTCATGTATTGTAGAGAACTTTCTGTTACCGGTGTCAAAAGTGTCACAATGCTACAAATTACGGTCCTCCAGAGGTTAACTTATCTAATTAAACATGCTTTTGCACTTTGATAAGTTTATCATCCATGCAATTTATAATTGTCTGCGGGTTATATATAAAGAAAACATAAGAGGTACGTTTAAATAGTGCTTTAGATATGACCACATCTTTTCCAAAAACTGTCCACAAAAACATATACGGTATGAACAAAGTAATCAATAAAGGAACGGAAAAGGTACAAGACATAAGATGTTCTGGCTTGGGTGCGGTGCCAACTTTGTCTCTGTTTCAGTAAACGCCTCAGTGTCTTTTGCACAAGTGCAAGTGTGCAAGAGTGCAGGTATGCAACTATTCCCACAGCGTGACTCACGGCTTTACTTTCCAGCAATTTATGGTGCACTGCGTTTGATGTTAATGAGACACGCAGTGTGCAGAGAGGAGCGGATAGTGGGCCCGACGATGCTTGCTGGCGTCGACTCTGCATTGAAGTTAATGATTTTCAAAATGCATATCAAGTGCTTGTTTCATGTTTGAGCGCCTCCTAAATGCACACACACACACACACACACACACACACACACACACACACACACACACACACACACACACACACACACACACACACACATTTAAAGGGCTATTACAGGCAGCACACAGACATGCGAGAGACACTCCCTGGGACAGATGAATGAATTTTTTTTTCTTTTTTTTTATGAATGAATGTTGTTTTCTTTAGTAGCAGCAGAAATTAGGCAATCTCTGTCAGAAAAGGCATGGGTCTTATTTGCTGTTTTGCTGGAACTCTTTTTGCATATATTTTTAACTTTTATAGAAAAAAACAAAACCATCTTTAAAAAACTTTTTCTCAATCGTTGTAGTATGTTTAAACAAATGATTTAAAGTCAGTTTTCATTGATTTCTTCGATTTAGTTCAACGAGACAAAGTTTTATGGTTGTTGTTGCAGCATAAGTGCTGCTCTGCCCTCAGGACGTATCCGTCAAAGAGAAATTATGTAACACCAGCACCGTCTCTGAACATTGCCTGACTTCCACAGGGAGCTGTAAATCTAAGGTCCTCTTCAGCTCCTAGTCAAACGGTTTAAAAAGCAGAATGTTCCCAGCCTTGACATGTTCTTTCAAGTACCTTTAATCACTCAATCCACGCACAGCTCCTCTTTCAGCCACAACAAAACACTGAGGACCTCTATGTGGGTTACCACTTTATATCAAGCGTGAAATGTGGTTTCTGATTTGTGCATGCATGATCTCAGTTATATACTGATCAGCCCGTAATGTGTAAGGGGAAGAAAAACAAAAAAAACTTCAATCATATTCAACCTTAATGAGGTTAAGAATGATAAATGGGATTGCTATTTTTGATCTTAAAAGGTAAGTTCCTTTTTAAAGGGACTTGAAAAGTATTTACAAGTATTTACAAGTATTTCCGGCTTTCTAATGGGATTGTTTTATGTAATAGACCAACCCCAAGCAGTGCATATTAAATTATTATATACTGTATTAGCTCAGATTTTGTGCTGGAAGCTGCATCTTTGCCTCAGTCTCAATTCTTTTACACCTACAAGCACAGTTTCCTAACATCTTATTCTCTATTATTATTATTTTATCTGTATTTTTATTTTATTTCTTTTAAATTCATTGCTGATTTTATTGTTTCAACTTTTTGATCTTTTTTCCTATGTAAAGTACTTTGAATTGTCTTGTACACGAAAATGTGCTATACAAATAAACTTGCCGTGCCTTGCCTTGCCTATTAAGCAACAACCATGTTCTCATTAACTCTCACCGTCTTACCTTTCTCTGCGGAAAAAAATCTGCTCCACAGCCGAAAGCTGGTATCACCATGTTTTACTATGGGGATGGTATTGTATTGTCCTGTTAGTTTTTATCTGCACTTAATGTGTGGGTGTCAGAGTAAAGGAAGCTGAATAATATTCCTTCCACACTTTTATTTAGCTAAAAATACAAAACTACGTATCTTTCTTTTCAACTTCACTGTTTTTATGTAACTACTGTTAAATAAAGCGTTCATTAAATACAAATAACAAAAGTGTTTGTGCATTTAAATGTACATTTTTTGCATACTTTGATTTCCTTTACCCTTGTATGTACTGCATGCAAAGATAATGAAATTACTTTTTACTCCTTTTCTGCAACAAAACAAAAATAAAAGAAAACAAAAACAAAAAACAGAAATGTATTTTCATCAAAATAAAACAACCCTAGTAGTTCTTAATGCAGGTGCGCTCTACAAAAGGAACATCGTTGGTTATGTGTTGAAAGAAATACGCCTAGAAAACCTCAAAAAACATGTTTAACAATTACACTATCCTGTTACCTGCTAAGAGAGTTAGCCCTTTAATATTAATGGGGGCCATATCTTAATGTTTGCACCCTTCTTGTCTTAATAAATTTCCAACTGAGGTCCCTTTGAACATACAGTAATATAGATACCACAGCCATGAGAGGAAGCCCTGTCTGCCTTGGCCAAAAACAACACGCCGTGGTAGTGTGTTGTACATGTCTGAATCAGCAGCAAGATAAGCGGCTATGCACGCAATGCCATTAAAGGTTATCTGAGTTGTATCACCACTATACAGCTCTGTTCTCTTCTAAAAATAACCAACATGCTGTCAGATCTATGTGGATGGGAATTGTGGGACAGACGACGCTGATTACCTTCCTAGTGAAAATCTCCAGCAACTTGACAAGCAGAAGCTGTTACAACTTGCTAAAATTAAGCAATGTGATACGTTATTATTGTTCTGCTGACAAGGAGGTTACTGAGTGGGGGACTTGGCAGAGAGAATGGCAGTGGTGAGAACAGACAGTCACTAAACAATATTGACCGTGGATTATTCACAAATTAAACACTGAAATGCTGAATAGGAAATTCTGAGCTTGAAGTATTTTGGTACAGAGCTCAGCTGCGGAAAAGTGAATAGTGAAAAAAGATCAGAGAAATCAGTTCCCTTAGTTTACTACATTTTATGCACATTTTATCAATATTGCACACTTTACCCTAATATAAAAACTGATATAATAATTAAATACTCAAAAGTAACATAAAGTTTACATTATGTTTTGGGATTGACTACAAGCTAAATGAAAAAGAGTTGAATGTTGAACTTTTTTGAGATAATCAACTGGTTTTAGTTTGTCTGTGCAACACATTACAAGAGCAAGGCCTTTACCTAGTTTAAAGGGATTTCAGCATTTAAGTGCATTTAAATGCATTTTTAAGCTGCTTCTGATTTCCTTTAATTCCATCCATCCTTCCATCCATTTTCTTGCCGTTTATCCAAAGTCGGGTCGCGGGGGCAGCAGCCCGAGCAGGGAAACCCCCGACTTCCCTCTCCCCGGCCACGTCCACCAGCTCCTCCGGGTGGATCCCGAGGCGCTCCCAGGAGAGCCGGGACACAAAGTCCCTCCAGTGCATCCTGGGTCTACCCCGGGGTCTCCTTCCGGTGGGACATGCAGGGACTACCTTCCCAGGGAGGCGTCCAGGGGGCATCCTGACCAGATGCTCGAGCCACCTCAGCTGGCTCCTCTCGATGTGGAGAAGCAGTGGCTCTACTTTGCGCCCCTCCCGGATGACCGAGCTTCTCACCCTATCTCTAAGGGAGACCCCGGCCACCCTGCGGAGGAGTCTCATTTCCGCCGCTTGTATCCGGGATCTCGTTCTTTCGGTCATGACCTAAAGCTCATGACTATAGGTGAGGGTGGGAACGTAGATCGACCAGTAAATTAAGAGCTTTGCCTTTGGACTCAGCTCCCTCTTCACCACGACGGACCACCTGGCGCAGGACCTCGGTCCCGACCCATAGAGGACACTCCACCCCTTTCCGGCTGAGGACTATTGTCTCAGATTTAGAGGTGCTAATTCACATCCCGACTGCTTCACACTCGGTTGCGAATCGCTCCAGTGAGTGCTGGAGATCCTGGCCCAATGAAGACAGCAGAACTACATCATCTGCAAAAAGCAGAGATGCAACCCTGAGGCCACCAAACCGGACCCCCTGAACACCTCGGCTGCACCTACAAATCGTATCCATAAAAGTTATGAACAGAACTGGTCACAAAGGGCAGCCTTGGCGGCGCCCACCCTTACTGGAAACAGATTCGACTAACTATCAGCAATGCGGATCAAACACTGGCAACGGTCGTAAAGGGACCGGAAAGCTTTAACAAGAGAGTCCAGTACTCCATACTCCCCGAGCACCCCCCACAAGATTCCCCAGGGAATATGGTCGAACTCCTTCTCCAAGTCCACAAAACCCAAGTAGACTGGTTGGGCGAACTCACATGCCCCCTCCACGACCCTGAAAAGGGTGTAGAGCTGGTCCACTGTTCCACGGCCAGGACGAAAACTGCACTGCTCTTCCTCCAGACGGGATTCGACTATCCTTCGGACCCTCCTCTCTATTACCCCTGAATAGACCTTACCGGGGAGGCTGAGGAGTGTGATCCCCCTATAGTTGGAACACATCCTCCGGTCCCCCTTTTTAAAGAGGGGAACCACCACCCCAGTCTGCTAGTCCAAGGACACCACCCCCAGAGTCCATGCGATCCTGTAGAGGCGTGTCAGCCAAGACAACCCCACAGCATCCAGAGCCCTGAGGGAGTCCAAGCGGATGTCATCCACCCCCGGGGCCCTGTCACCAAGGAGCTTTTTGACTACCTCGGTGACCTTGGCCGCGGTGATTGGAGAACCCACACTTGGCTCGTCAGTCTCTGCATCCTCATTGGAAGGCATGTCGGTGGGATTGAGAAGGTCTTTTAAGTATTCCCACCACCGCTCCCCAACGTCCCGAGTCGAGGTCAGCAGACCCATCTCCACCATACACAGTGTTAGTGGGGCACTGCTTCCCCCTCCTGAGATGCCGGACGGAGGACCAGAACCTCTTTAAGCCGTGCGGTTGTCTCTCTCCATGGCCTCTCCAAACTCCTCCCACGCTCGAGTTTTTGCTTCAGCAACCGCCGAAGCCGCATCCCGCTTGGCCGGCCGGTACCTGCCAGCTGCCTCCAGAGTCCCACAGGCCACAAAGGCCCGATAGGACTCCTTCTTCAGCTTGACAGCATCCCTCACTGCTATTGTCCACCAACGAGTTCTGCGATTACCTCCCCAGCAGGCACCAACGACCTTATGGCCACAACTCCGCCGCCTCAACAATGGAAGCACGGAACAGAGCCCATTCAGACTCAATGTCCCCCGCCTCACCCGAGACGTGGTTGAAGCTCTCTCGGAGGTGGGAGTTGAAACTCTTTCGGACAGGGGACTCGGCCAGGCGCTCCCAGCAGACCTTCACTACACGTTTGGGCCTGCCTGGCCTGACCGATAGCCTCCCCCACCTTCTGACCCAACTCACTACCAGGTGGTGATCAGTTGACAGCTCCTCCCCCTCTCTTCACCCGAGTGTCCAGGACATGCGACCTACAAAGCTGCTCCATGCCACAGAGTGCCCCCATGCCAGGTGAGCATATGGACACTCTTATGCCTGAACATGGTGTTCGTGATGGACAATCCGCGACGAGCACAGAAGTCCAATAACAAACGACCATTCAGGTTCAGATCAGGGGGGCCGTTCTTCCCAATCACGCCACTCCAGGTCACACTGTCGCAGCCCACGTGAGCGTTGAAATCCCCCAGCAGAACAAGAGAATCACCGGTAGAGCATTATCTAATACCCCATCCTTCAATTCCATTTAGCTGAATTAATGCATTTATACAGTCCCGATTCACAGCACATTTTGTCTCAAGACAAACCATCATTTAATTTGACTAAGCAGGGTGTCAAGTTCAGATAATGATTCAACTTAGTCTATGATGTACGAGGGAGCTTCATTATTATTATTTTAATTTTTTACGTAAGAAGAGTAATCTGAATTCATGGATTCAATGGAGGGAAGCCAGAACAGGAGAAATGTGATCTGTCTTTGTAATTTTCATCAAACCCTTTTGCAGCACGGTTTTGTATCAACTGAAGGTGTTTAATGTAATTTTGACAGAATGTTTATAATTTTATCGTCACGTTTTAGGAAAGGTCGCCTGTTTTAATTTGGGATTTAAATGGCATATCCTGATCAAAAGTAACAATAACGTGTCACTGTTTTAACCGTGCCACTGTGATCTAACAGAACTAAAAGAGACACACGTCCATTCTCTGAGGCCATGAGAATATCATTAGCAACTTTCATTAGAGCTGTTTCAGTGCAATGATGATCTCGGAAACCTGATTAAACTCTTTACTTTGCATTCTTACTCAGATAGTTGCTCAATTGATAAGAAATGAAGATTAGACATAGGTCTGTAATTTATTAGGTAATGTTGGTCAAGCGGTTTCTTAAGTAAGGGTTCAACTACACTAAAAGCCTATGGTACATATCAATCTAATAAATATAAATTAATCATATCTTAAACCGAGTTTTAATGTTACCTCACCCACTGAGCAAACAATATTCCTGTTTGGGGAGATGTCAAAAATGTTAAAGTTTTATTTAATTATATTTTATTTATAAAGAACCCCATAATGTCATTACGGCTGGGAATCGGTGCATCGGATAACAAAACAAGTCGTTCTCTTTGTGTAAGCTTTGAAGCTGCACTAAGAAACAAGACGATTTCTATTTTCCTCCATTTGTGGTGAAAAATACGACGTTTTCTCTTGGAAAAGATTCTTTTTAAGTGGCAGTGTAATACAGATTTTCCAGGTTAAATATGGATCCGTAAGAAATGAAGAGCACCGTTTTCTTTCCAAATTCCCGGTGTTCTGTTTTAAAGTAGATAGTTTTGAATTAAATATATATATGAGTCACATGTCAATGAGTGATTGTTGGCTTTTTTAAGGGGGCTACTTTGTCTAATACAACACGCAATGACGTTGTAATGCGGTGAACTGGAAAATCAATCGGTGTCGGGTGCGAGATTAAACTCTTGTCATTCACTGTGTTTTTATTGGATACATAAGAAATTAAAGATGGAACAGATTCATTAAAAGTTGTGACAACATTGTGACTTTTGTGCCCCCCTTCTTTTACTGATTATTTTACTTTCTGGTTTCTTATTCCATTTTTTTTCCTCTGATCTATCTATCTATCTATCTATCTATCTATCTATCTATCTATCTATCTATCTATCTATCTATCTATCTATCTATCTATCTATCTATCTATCTATCTATCTATCTATCTATCTATCTATCTATCTATCTATCTATCTATCTATCTATCTATCTATCTATCTATCTCTTCATCTTCCCTTGGCCTCCCTGTTTGTTTCCTCTTTAGCTTTTTTTCCATTTCCTAATCTCCTTATTCCTGCTCTCTCCCAAGCTCCCTCGGTTCGCCTCTGAATAGTCTCTGTGGTTCCTACACCATTCTCCCGCTGTGTTTCAGCTCTCTGGTTTCATTGATCTTAACTAACTCCTTCCATCATTCTCCATGGTTTTTCTCCTCAACTGTGAGTGCCTTTTGGTTTCCAAATGAAAAAAACCTCCTCATTGAACCTTGCGCCTCCTGTTACCTTTACTTGTTGCTTACTACATCACTATCATGACACCTGTTGCCCTCAATAGATAAAACACTATCTATATTGTGACTTTATTAGCAGATACAAGCTGGAAACTTTGCTGTGATGACTTTGTCATGCACTGTTGTCCAGCCATGCCATTCCAAACTTATCGCCCCTTTCTGGCACCTTTCAGCTGCATTGTTGATTCCCATGTGTTTCTTTTAGTAGTTTTACTTTCATATTTGGATATTAATATAAGTATAAAAGTTTAAAGAAACCTGTCCCACTTGTACATTGGCTTATAATGTGTTATGTTCTCTTGATTGAAGAGAAGAGCTATAAAAATGTAACATGAGTTGTAACTTGAAGATTTTTGTACTAACAAGCCAGATTCATCCTGTACCGGTCTTGATAGATATCTGGTAGCTCTGGCATCTCACATAATACTTTTTTAGTTTCAGTAGTATTCAGGCCACCCACGGTTAGCGTGAAAAAAACCAGAGATAAAAGACCGATGTGTTCAAACAAATCAACACACAGGAACACTTACACAACCGATGAAGACATGCAATATGTAAGCCTGGGGAAACATGGTGTACGTGTCAGATTTAGTGTAAAAGAATAAATAAAAGACACTGAAGATAAACATCTTTAGAAATTCATTAAACGGCAGCCATCACCTGGATGATTAAAAAACAAAAAGCTGCTTCTTTCTCCTGCCTTCCTAAGAGAATGTTGTAAAGTAAATGCACACATTGAATCATTTATTTTGAACAAACATACAGCTCACTCTGTTAGAATATATAACCTTATTTAAAATGCGTGAGAATCTAGCTCAATAGATGACGCCTTTAATAATTTTATTTATTCGTTTTTATGATGCCTCTGCATGTTAATTCAAAACGTGTTTTAAAGGGTAAATTTATCTTTGTGTGAAAAATGATTTTATCCTGATGGGAAATCTTCAGGGCTTATTGAGCTAAAACATGAGACATATATGCCTGAAAAAGAGCGAAACAATGTACCAGATTGATAAACATGTCACCGCTTGCTTTAGCTTTACAATCCGAAAGCCTCTAATAACCTTTTTTAAACCCTCATCAAACAATCATGCGAGTTGATAGAAATTCATATCAGCACTACGCTGAGAACATTTTCAAACATTTGACTTTTTGCCATTATAAGTCTTTTTTTAAGGGAACCCAATCAATTCAAAGAGCTGTGAAAAGATATAACAAGCCATGCCCAATATAGTTGATATTAATTTGAGTAACCTGGCAAGTGGGGAAGACATTCATAGAAAATAATTTAAATCATATTTTTCAATTACATGTTGTATTTTTATTTAAAAGGTACAAAACAGAAACATAGTATTATAATTTCTCCAAAAATTTAGTATATAATGTGAAAGCATAAATATCAAATATTGAGAGAAGACCTGTGTGCATGATTAGCTTTTAGTGCTGTTTGTAATAAGGAATTCAAATTAGGGAAATTAAAATGTAACCAACAGAAGAGGAAAATGTGTGCTTCAGATGCTTTGGCAGGAACAAAAATCCTGTTTTGCACTACTGATTAAAACAGTGACAATAAAATAAGACTAACCAATACTTAACTAAACATTAATCGAGTACATTTTGACCGTCGCCATCCTCTGTCCTGCTGCATGAAGTCAGCGTCAGTGTAGCTCGAGAAAGAAACAGTTCAGTCGAGAACCAATAGTGAACACTCCCACACGATCACCCGTTGTTTAATCGTCTTTATTTGCTGATGTAAATCTAACTGTAAATCATATTAGGCGGTGACTGCAGGATGTGCAAAGCAATAGAGTATGGTCCAGACAGAGACTGCAGTCCAATCATTTGGTTTGAAAATCATCAATGTTTTGTTTAAAACTATCCTGGCATATAATTGTATTTTTTGTCGCAGTGAACATTTTACATTGGGTTTCTTTTAAAGTCTAATATCTAAATAGTAAGAAATCTAAACCTGTTCATCTCTGGGACATCGAAACATCTCCCTTCTAGAAGGTATCATTTCTGGCTAACCGTGCCTATAAAACAGCCTTGTGAAAATCAACCATTAACTCAGTAATTGTGAATTAACCTTTTAAGATGCCTATAAACTGAAGTTATCATCCCCTTATGATCTTTTTGTGAAGACATCTGTGTTTCCACCAGGACTCACATTAAGTACAACAATGACAAGCCCTGGTTTAAGGCCAAATTGAAACAGCTGCGCCGGTCTAAGGAGGTAGCACATAGAAGTGGGGATCGGGCACCGTACAACCAGGTAAAGAACACCCTAACTAAAGATATCAAAGCTGCAAAGAAGAACTACTCCAACAAGCTAAGCAGCATGATGTCCAGGAACGAGCCATCAACTGCCTGGAGGTGTCTCCAGAACATCACCAGTTACCAAAGACCACCTACACAGACAATGGGAGATCGTCAACTGGCCGACAACCTTAACAGATTCTACTGCAGGTATGAACAGCCCAGCAACGAGCTCCCATCCAACACCACTTCACACCCATCTGACCATCAGCCCCCCATCCAGCCTGCCCTGAAGATCTGCGAGGAAGACGTGCTGAGACTTTTAAAAAAACAGAAAGTCAAGAAAGCCCCAAGTCCTGATGGAATCCCTCCCTCCTGCCTGAGGACCTGTGCAGACCAGCTTGCAACTGTCTTTACTAAGATCTTCAACAGATCACTGGAGCTGTGTGTTATTCCGTCCTGTTTTAAAAGCTCCACAATAATACCCATTCCTAAAAAGACAACTACCACAGGACTAAATGACTACAGACCTGTTGCCCTGACCTGTGTGGTCATGAAGTCCTTTGAAAGACTGGTTCTCAACCACATTAAGGAAATAACGGACCCCCTGCTAGACCCCCTGCAATTTGCCTATCGGGTCAACCATTCGGTGGACGATGCAGGGAACATGGGTCTCCACTTCATCCTCCAACACCTTGAACACCCAGGAACTTAATCAAGAATTCTGTTCCTGGACTTCAGCTCAGCTTTCAACACAATTATTCCAGGACAATTACACAGCAAACTGACTGAACTCAGCGTACCAGCCTCCACCTGCCAGTGGATAACTGACTTTCTTACTGGCAGAAAACAGCAGGTGAGGCTAGGAAAGTGTACTTCAGTGACCCGAAACATCAGCATGGGCGCCCCACAGGGTTGTGTACTCTCCCCACTGCTCTTCTCGCTGTACACAAATGTCTGTACCTCCATGGACTCCTCTGTTAAAATCCTAAAGTTTGCAGATGACACAACAGTCATTGGTCTCATCAAGGACAGTGATGAGTCTGCTTACAGACGGGTGGTTGATCAGGTTGTCCTCTGGAGCAGTCAGAACAATCTGGAGCTGAACACAGCAAAAACAGTCGAGATGACCGTGGACTTCAGGAGGAGCCCCCCAACCCTGCCAGCACTCACCATCCTACACAGGACTGTGATGGCTGTGGAGTCCTACAAGTTCCTGGGCACAACGATCTCCAAGGACCTGAAGTGGAACAGCAACATCAACTCCATCATCAAGAGGCTTCAACAGAGGATGTACTGTCTGTACCAGCTGAGGAAGTTCAACCTTGCCCAAGAGCTGATGGTGCAGTTCTACACAGCCATCATAGAGTCCATCATCACCACATCCATCACAGTGTGGGGCAGTGCTCTCACAGACTGCAGCGCATTATCAAGTCTGCAGAGAGGACCATCGGTGTAAGGCTGCCCGCACTGCTGGACCTGCATGCCTCCAGAACCAGGAGGCGTGCAGAGAAAATCATCACCGACCCGTTTCACCCTGGCCGTCACCTGTTTCGGTGCCTTCCATCAGGCTGACGCTTCAGACACATGAAGACCCGTACGACCAGGCTACAGAGAAGCTTTTTTCCAACTTCCATTATTCTCATGAACAATTGAACAATTTATTTTTATTTTTTTTATAACTTCTATAGTTTTTATACTGCACAAAACTGCACTTTAAAAAAAATATAAATTACACATGCTAAATGTTACAAATGTTTCTTTACTGTATTTTTCGTGCACTGCAAGCATCTGTGTACCCAAAAAAAAATTCCTTGTATGTGTTAGCATACTTGGCCAATAAAGCCTGATTCTGATTCTGATTCTGATGCTGATTATGTACATAATCATCTGACTCACATTCTATAATATATAATATATATTTATATATAGATGCATATGTGTGTGTGTGAAAAGGGAGAGAGCTACAACTGTGGTCTCTGTAGCCAAGACAGTGCATGTCTCTAATAAATTAGAGTCGTAACACTGTTGATGCCACAGGCCAGAGCAGGAGGTCAGGTGAGAAGATGAATCTCTTGTCGTCACGCAAAGCAACACTGCAACTGCAGGCAGCCCTCGTGTACTTGTCCTAAAGAGACAAAGGGACTTGCTCATCCGGTTCTCCACATCGACTGCCGAGCTATGTGCATGCGAGCACCTTGTAAACGACAGAGGAAGCCAAGGTGTATTAAGATCAAACGCTTCGGGCCAAGGGAGTTTACATAGCCCGCTTCCATTAATCCAGCCTCTCAGATTTCCCAATCTGTCTCTGCTGCAACCATCTCAGTCCTTCTGAGTCGCTACACAGCTTTCTTTTGAAATGAAATAAGATGCTTTAGGTGAATTGCTGATATGCAATCCTAAACGATTAGATTATGTTTCTGTTTAAAAGCTGAATGCAATCACTCGTGAGGAGTACCAGATCATTTGCATTATAATCGAGCCGTGCTGTTTATTTCATACGGTACAGATCGGTAATGCTTCAAATGTTTTTTTTTTTTATGTGTCCCGATTTACCCCGAAGCTTGGCTTGAAGTTTCACACCTTTGTGACAGGAACTGTCAGCAGTTTCAGTTTTTTGATCAAAGGATGATTGCGTCAGTGAGATCATCATTTCTACAGACTAATGCTGGAGCACAGGTGATATACTGATCATGGGATCGGTGGCATTTCTTCGTCACTGCTAATAGGTTTATTGCTCATTAAAAAGTTCAATTCTCAGGCCTCTTCGCAGAGCCATTACCAGCAGAGAGACAGAATCGGACGAATGAGGGTGCGCCCGAAGACAAGGACTAGAGGAGGAGCTGTGTTCGGAGTGTAAACTAGGGTGCTCATAGCTCATGGCCTCAGGCACGTAGCTCAGATTTAAGAATGATTTAGCGTGTCAAGATAGCGTGTATTGCAGCAAACCACGCCTGCACCTGTCAGGTGTTCTGTGGTATGCCTGGGTTTCGTGAGGGGAAATCAAGTGTGCGTGTGTGGCTGCATGCAATATGATTGCATGCTCCTTCTTCAAGTAACATGCCTCCAAATACCCCACCGATGATGGGCAGGTTTGATTGCCAAACCTCTGCAACTGTAAAACGGAGAACTAGCAACAGAGATTACTTCATCGCCTGCTGGATTAGGAATCCACATCATTTTTAGCGCACAATAGAAATCTGACTATTTAAATATTTTGTGTCCCTCTTATTTGTTTTTATTCATGCATGTATGGATGAATAGTATAAATCTCCTTCCCTAGATCAATAGATTCTTACTTTTATTGGGAAGCTTGACAGCCAATTGTACAATCTCCTAATGTATTTGGAAATGTGTACGAAAAAAAGGGAAGCTAAAATAGCGGAGATACGATCTCTCTGTTTTATATTCATAAGAAACCTTCCAGCAGCGTTTTTTTAATCAAGTACTTTTAATCAACTTTTAATGGCTTAATGGCTTTTAATAGACTTAATAATAGTAATGATTTACAGTATGGCCTTGAAGTAATAAATGCACGGGCAGGTTTTCAACATCACAACAGGACAGGATATCTTGGAAAATCTTAGAGACTTGACTGTTTCGGCAATGTAATATTTATTACTACTGTAATACTGCAACTTTACTAAGACTCCTGCTATAAAAAAACTATGAAAACAATAATTAAACGGAGGTTTTAACAAAAATCCAATTGACAAGTAATGATGAGGATTTAATTGAGAAATGATAATGTGGTTTATGAATTAAATTCTGACTGTTTCAGTCGTAAACAATGGATGAAAAAAAAATGACATTAAGATAAAAGCAAAACGGCAAGTTCAGTAAGAAAGACCATAAATCATGTAAATAACAAATACAATTTATATAAAACAGAAAATTATAAATATAGCTTTTAGACGGAGGGTTTGCTGGTGGTTCCCGGAATTGCTGAATGTAGAATGGGAGGCAGATCTTCTAGTTATCAGGCTAGTTTCTTTTGGAAGCAACTCCTAGTTTTAGGGAAACTCAAGAAGACTGTTTACTTTTGAGGCTTGGCTTAAAACGTTCCTTTATGTTAAAGCTTATGGTTAAGAGGCGGTTAAGAGTGCACAGCAAAATCCAGTGGGGTGGGGCGGTGTGAGGGGATGTCAGTCTAAAAAGTCAGTTTCCCTTTTCCTCTACCCCTCTCATGGCTCAAAGAGTTGACATATTCTGAGCTATTTTTGTAACTCAGGATGAGATTATGACATTAATCTAGATATGCACCTAATTTAGAACCAGTGCCCAGGACATGTGAGCAAAATTGTTAAAATAGACTCTTTAGTCTGACTATCTGGGCTTTAGTCATTTTTGCGAACCTAAGCTGCTGCTAATAGTTAACCTGATGTTTTGGCAGCAAAACATCAGAGAAAAAATATTCATATGAAGATGCAGGATGATTTAAATCAGTATAACTCTGGCTGAAAACTGTTTAATGATCTCTGGCACGTTGGCAAGACAGGACGACGGATCTCGAACGTCAGCTAACATCTCATCATTTATAGCATCCAATAATCTTGGCTTTATAGCTAAGTAGCAAATAGATGTGGGGTTACTTTTCTTTAGAAGACTAGGTAGAGTTGATGTGATGATGGAGAGAACAAAATCCAGGGAAATACTGGAATGAAAGGACGTTTACCTTCACCGAGACATTTCACCAGAGTTCAGATCAAATCATATTCATCCATTAGAACCTAAGTCCAGAACATACAAGCTCTGGTTCACTGATACGTCGATTTAGTTTGGCATACATTATTTTTTGCAAACAGGAATTAATAAGAATTTCATGCTCCTGATGAGAATTGTAACTGCAGACATAGGAAATCAGAATTTTAATTAGCAAAAATGTTCAAAACCAATTATCATTTTAGTTTCCCTTCACATATATATTTACTACTTTAACATGGGTTTATCATGCTCTAGAATCCTCCAAGTACTAAATGTGCAGGTTAGAGATAAAGTTCCAAAATACTGTCCGGGCGATATGAGTCAAACATCTGCCGGCTCTGTGTTATTTTACCAAAGGATTGTTTGAAAAAATAAAAATCCTTTTAGTCATTTGTTCCCCCACATGGTTGACTCTGTGAGAGTTACCAAGAAAAAAAAAAGCATAGATGAGTGATAAAACTGGCGCTAAGTCAGCCTTCTATGAGAGCAACATAAGCTATTTTTAATACGTACGTGACTCGCTGCTGCAAAGCTGCAGCACCAGAACAGGGCTCCATCTGATAAGTCATTTACTGGATTCACTTCGTTGCTCAAAAATAAAACACGTTTCAATACAGTGTTTCTTTATTTATAGGGGTTTCCCTTATCTACTGTTGTGTAACCAAGGGTGTCCCTAAAATCTGACTGGATTTTTATTTTTTATTTTTTTTCTGGGTGAATATAAGGAAGCTGTTGATGTATACTGGAGAATAAGTTAGGTGTATAAAATGGTATTGAAACTTTTTAGCTGAGATATTTGAGGGTAGCAGGAACTTTGGGAAGATGTGTTGGAAAACAGGGATTTCCCCCCAAAATAATGGTTGTAATTATTATTGTATTTATGTGTATTTCATATTCTTCTTCTATTCTGTGTTGACCTCATGTTTGAAATTAAGAAAATGTATATTAACATGATCTTTGATCAAATGAACCTAAAAACATGCACAGTCTACTGCACACGTTTACACACGCAAACCTCCGCCCATACCAACACACACAATCTGACTCTATGTGGTGGCAGCACAATCGCGCGGGAGATGCATTTATGGGTGGCCACAGTGTTTCAGTGCGGAAATTCCTCTAATACTAGGAAACAACTGGCCAAGCTTTAGGAGATGTATCTTTATCGTCATCCGAAGATGTCAGCCGATAGCTTCCCACCTTAGCTCCTTCTACAGCAAATCTGACGAATTCAGTTTAAAAAAAAAAAAAAAATTTATGGGGTAGTGAGTCTGATAGGATCGGCCATGTTGAGGTAGTTTTATGTAATGTTATCAGTAACAACAAAAAGAAACCCAATTTTATTAACTGGCAACAGCGTTCATACAGTTATAACACTGTGTAAAGATATAACACTTTATAATGTAGGCGGATTTCAATGAAATCAGAATATTATCTAAATTTAGTTATCATTTGTTTTATCAATTCTATATAACAGAAACATTATACTGTAAAGAATATGCACTCTCTGCCTGGCTGGGTTTACTTTTGCCTACCCGAGTGACAAGAAAGTGATCAGCCTCTACAATCCTGAGGCGTTACGTTTGCCCGTTTTGCTTTATTTAATGGCCCAGGCCGTCGAGATTGTCTGATCTCTCTAATCATCATTTTTGACAACCCATAAATCCTGGAGGTTTAGATCTGACATGTTTTGAGGCCAAACAACCACTCCATAAAGTTTTGTCAGCAGAAGGAAACAGGAAGTGCTCTATAACTTTCTGGTATAAAACTATGTTAACTTTGGAGTGGACGAAAGCCAGCGGATGACATGGCTCTGAAAAATCCCTGAAGGTGGAAATTTTACGAAGAAGCTGAGGTAGAGAAGTCCAGATACGAAGACTCTGATGTTGTCCCCCATTTATTAATGTCACTGACCTCATCCTAATCTTATCCACCGGTTGAAAATCCCCCCTTCAATCATGAATTAATTTTACTTTAACATCTCAGTGCTGAGATCAGATCCAATATTTGCATGTGGAGCAAGAAAGCATAGAAAAGAAGGCTTGGAAAAGGATTGTCTATGTTTGACGTAAATAAAAATCCAAATGTAATTGCGTAGAAAGGTTCAATGAAGGACAACTTCGAATAAAAAGTTGGATCCACACACTTCATTGCACAGTGTTTGATTAGTTTTCATCTTGGAACCGAGGTAAGGTCTTTATTCACAGCCAAACAGAGTCAACCCAAAAACATAATTTTATAACTATCTAAGCTGGACCCACATGTGCATGTTGGCTGAAACCTTTTCCTGTTGTAACCCAGCACTTTTTCTTCCACTCCACTTTCCATTTATATCTTGGATATGGGGCAGTGTGAACAAGTTTATTTTTATTATCGCCCCTGAGTATTGTGCCCACACCATGGGTGAGACATATCTTTTCTGATTTAAAACACTCCTGCATACGAATAAAAAAAAATAGAATTTTGGAAGATGCTGATTTCTCATTGCCTTTAACGCATAGAATGCAAAATTAAAAGAAATGAAAAGCTATAATATATCACACCATATGTCTAATAAATCTGTTCAATCTATGGGCTCCAACTTTCCAATCAACTTAATGACATCAATTATCTTTTAAACTCTACATTTTATTGAGATGTGCCTGCAGATAAATGCCTAAATGTTCAGACTCTTTGTGTCCTGCATGTGGATAGATGCAACAGGTGTATTAGGCCTTTTGTGCGCAGTGCAGTGTGAACTCTGTTGACTCTCCCTCTGCTGTCCCCTACAGACCGAGAGAAAAGCTTTCCATTGCATGACAAGCAGTGAAGCAAATGAGATCATCTCTTTCAGTCCCTTGCCTTTCTCTCGCTGACACGGTTTTCAAATTGTTTCACATTGTTTTTCCTGATCTCTGTTGACCTGCCGGAGATTGTACCTAGAGCTGTGACCGCACGGCACGGGGCGGAGCCGTCAGGTGAGAAACCTGCAACATGCACGCAAGGCCACTGAGACACGAACACATACTGAGCCTACATTTCTCACACCAGCAGAACTTATGTGAGAACACATTTGTTTCGCTTCCGCCACAGGACAAGGCAGGGCAGAATCAACTGGAAGATTTTTTTATCAGACTCAAAACTTTACAAGACGTGCAATGCACAATTGGACACAAAACGCGAGTCAGATCACGGCAGTCTAAGTCGAATTTAGTTAACACATCTTTTTTTTTTTTTTACTTGTTCTGGTTGTGGGCTTAAGCCAAAACAGTCCAATACTGACAGTATATGATTAGTATTTATCCTTATAACTATTATGCAAATGACCTGACCTCTGACCTCATACATTTTCACCATGCATATGCCATAAGAAAAAATAATGTTACAAAATCAGTGTAAAATGTGATTTTCTGATATGTTTTGCGCTTTTGTTGAAAAATAAAATAAAACTATATATATGTATATACATATATATATATATATATATATATATATATA
>JAVLVB010000173.1:721851-762741 GCA_032876305.1 Orestias chungarensis | reverse complement strand
ATATATATATACATATAGTAATAATGTATTACAGATCAATTAGAATAAACGAGTGAGGACCTGACAGAGAAATGCTGTTGGCAGGATTTTTTTAGTTAATCTGTAACTGTGCACCCTCTGCTGGCCACACTGTGGACCTTAGGTTTTACAGCTGTTAAATTTGGAAGGCCACTGTTTCACTGTTTGCTTTACCTCACAAAGCTCTCTATGCTGTGAGTATTTGAACTGTAACTTAAGGTACTGTTTTAAAGTATGTATTTTAAAAGCTTCCACGGGTTCATCTGGTCTAATATACCTGGGAGTAAGCTGGAACATTCGGCTCCTTTTATTGGTGAATAATTAACAGCACAACAACCGTTGCAGTTTAGGTCTTTGATTTGAGTACCTTACATTAATCACCTGGTTTGTTCTTGGCTAAATCTTCACAGGCCGCCATAATATGTCCAGTTTCTTTCCGCAACCCCTTGTTCCTTTTACTTTCCTTCTTCTTTGTCTTTCCTAACAAATTTTCCACATGGTTTTACAATCAAGATGACCATGAAATAACTCTGCATTTGTTGTTTTGTTGATTGATGTTGTTTCTGTTCTGTTATTCTCTTAAAGCAACACTAAAGAGGTTTCTGTTTTGGTCGATTTTGGACAAAAGCGGCAGTGTTTTGCCTAAATGAGGACTTAATTTCCCATGAGGACCAGGGCATAGCACCGTAAAATCCTGATGTCCCGGTCGCATGCAGTTGGATTGAAGTACATTTCTGTTTCCAGTGTCTGTGTGAAGGATGAATAGTGATGAGGTGATGAATCTAATTGTGGTGAAACAATGTCATATGTCATATGAAGTGACGTATGCCTTAAAGCAGTCAGCACAATTGTAGTTGTTTTCTATGGGAGGGTTCCTTTCCCCCCTCCTCAAAGTTTTTAGTACCGGTAAAAGCGATACGGGCCATTTAATGAGCTGTATAGTGACATATAATCACAAAAATGTTATGAAAATATTTTATGAAGGTTTAAAAGTTTCTTAGCGTTGCACAAGAAATGCTATTTAAAATATTCTGTAATTTCAGAGTTCAGAATATTCCTGTGCCTGTAGATTGTCTGGAACAATCTACTGGTCTGGATTGGATGACTTGGTTGTGTAATATGTGGAAGTTAATCATTACATACGGTACATTTGGAGCAGGCAGTAAAGACCCCACGATCCGTAGACAGCTGGAGCATGAACAACTTCTGTACACATAGTTAGTGCATAATTCTCTTTTGCATTTGTCAGCACATTGTCCAGTCAGTCCTAATTGATAATGAAGTGGACAGGGACCAGTTATGTTAAATAACAAAAGTTATGGATTGTAAATAATTCATCACTGATGTCTCCATTTAGGACAAGGAAATAACTTTGCTGCCATCGTTGATATCTTGTTCAAATATGATTGTGCTGTATATAACCTAGTCTGACTTTTGATATGTTGCTTTTCATGCTTGGTGTTAGTCTTTGTCAAAGCATGTGTGTACGGCCTTGAATCCTAAAATAAATGTCAGAGGAGGAATTCAGCTAACACAATAATTTCCATAATTCAACAAATATGATTCGAAACAGTTTTTGAGGCCCTTGGATGAGAAACAGGCTCACACCATCACAGATTCTAAACCATATTTGATAGGAAGTATTTGCTCCAGTTCTCAAACAGTGAGCTATGAAGCATTTTTTAACCCTTCTGTCATCCTTTTGATTATGGACGGTTTTTATTAGTCCCAATGTTTTAAACTAAACTTTCTAAAAATCACTTTGACCGCAGATATGGAACGTTAACGTTGGTCTTCTGCTCTTGCTATTTCCTGACTAATTAAACGTCCATAGACATTAAACGACCTTTTGTTTTCTTCATACCCTTAAAAACACATAAGGCTCAGATTTTAAAAGAAAAATTCATAGACGCTCCAACACAAACAGTATTAAAAAAAAACATTTACACTTCAATTTTCATTTTTTCTTCTTTTTTTACATTGTTGTCACAGATTCTGAGACACTGATTTGTTCAAGCAAATATATTTTTGAACAAAACTAGTGCAGCCAGACGTTCCTTGACAGGGAATTGTTGATAAAATCAGACAAAAAAAAAGTTGCCTTTCTTGGAAGCTTGTGTCTGTTTTGCTACTCGCTGTGATTTACATTCAAACCTTTAAAACAAATTTTTTTTTAAACAAACCTTTAGAGAAAGCCTCCTGTTGTTTAGAGGTAGTCATCAAGGCAAGCAGTAAATGTCAAAACAATATATACTTTTGTTGCACATTGTGTGATGTTTCATACTTTTTTGTCTTCACAAAAAGCTTAATCCATTTTTAAAATCCGAATTAGTACCTGGAAACTGCTTTGAAGACTGAAAAAATGATCTTTTAAATAAGTTGTGTATTTTATGTTTGAATTATTTATACCTGTTTATGTAGACAATATAATTTGCAATAAAATATGGAGTATAAAAGTTTACATTCTGTGGTATATTACTTAGATGTGAAAATGTAATTAACTATCTTTTGTACTATCTTGTGTATTTAACTCCTGCCTCATTTCATATTGCAAAAGAAACAAATGCCAGCAGTCTTCATTTGTTATAGTTTTTCTTATATATATATATATATATATATATATATATATATAAATTGAAGCCCTAGTTGACAGTTCCATAATTATAAAAACACAATGCTCATGAATCTCATGAAATAATTCCTGAGTTTGCCTTGGAGGAGAGCTGCAAAGTTCGAACCGCAGCACTGGACACTGCAGGTGCATGAAAGGCAAACAGTTCAGATCCTGGGTTGTATAATCTCTCTCTTAACCGTTCCCCCCGAAGGCAACCCATTAGTGGCAAAGCAGAGATTCCGTGAATGGGCACAAGAAGAGGAAGAGATGCAGATGATAAAATTCCTCGTTTGAAGTTGTGTGTCCTCAAAGACAGAGCTCAGAGGCTCAGACAGACGGGCTCATGTCATATCTTTCTCACACGATGTCCTGCACGCACACGGACTCTTTCGCAACCACAGAAATGAGAGCAGCAGAACTGTGCGGGCAGCTGTTTTAAACGAATGTCAAATGTCTGTTTTCTCTAATAATGAAGCATTGTCAGAGTTCCAAGACTCTGCACTCCGTTCACTTCAGCTCTAGGTGGTTTATATGTTAATTTCCTTGAGGCGGTTGACGGTGGTGCTCTGAACAAATCCAAAAGGTAGCCAGAGTGTCAACTGGGTGAATGGCGGTCCAAGCCGGCAGAGGGAGGGTCAGGTTTTAAGATCTCCAGAGGCCCACTCTACAAAATCCTCCTCCCCATTGAAATGAGGAGGACTGTCTAGGGAGATTCCCCTCCGCTCACCAAACACCTTCTCCTGGAGTTCAATGATGTCGTTCCGGATGTCAGCCATCACCAGCAAAAGGAAGTCGAAGGAGCCGGGTGGTCCCTGTGATCACACAAAGGATGGAGACGCTGGTAAAAAATGGCTAGTCGGTGAGGCAAGCTACAGCCAGTGTATTTCACAAACACTTTCCCGAAACTTGCAACATCAGGAGTCAGTTAAAATTGTGAAGTAGAGATTTTGGTTTTTCCCAGGGGAAACCACAGTCTCTTATCTTTCCATTTAAGTAGACATGGAGATGTTGAGAAGGCTGAAGATTTGCCTCCAAGCAGAGCTCAAGGAATTCACTTGATTATACTCACAGGTGGACCGCTGGCCCCTGGCGCTCCTCTGTCGCCCTGTTGGAAGAAAACAGCAACAATATATTAGTTTCTCACAAGAGTGAGAAACTAACAGTCAAAGGAACCAGTACCAGTACATTTCCTTCACCTACCAGTTGTTGCTCGATAAATTATTTTCTTGATTTTGCTTTTACAATGAATGAAAACTAAATTTAACATATAGCCAACTCAATCAATGGCAGTTCGACTGATGTCTATTAGTATTGGTTAATCCTTATATTGATTGATTAATCTACTCATTCATATGGTATACTCTGTTATATTGGATGCCGCTACAGGTGATTACACCTAACTTAGCTGGGACTAATTAAGTAAATATTAGGTTCCCAGAATGAGGTTGTTACATACAAAATTAATCTGATGGATGCTAAATAATGATCAGCAGGTTACGCTGTCCCACATATAATGTGTGGTTGATGCTTAAATGAATAAACAAGATGTGTCAACATTAGAATTAATTGTCTGTATTGCATTAGTGCAACACAGACACAAGAGGGCGACTATAACTACAAGTAAATGCAGAATCAAAAAGAGACACACACACAAAAAAAGAAGGAGTTAGTTTTACAACCTTTGATCCGTCTCTTCCTGGAGCCCCGGGTGGTCCCTGTAATGTTCAGGACATGACAATTAGATGTTTAGGCTAATTTCTTTCAACATGGCTGATGGTACAAGTCTGATGCTGCAAGCTTTCCGACTATGGGAGAAACTGCGGACTGCTGCTTCAACAAAATTGAACCACATACACAAGAAGGGTGTTGACTAATTTGGTTGCATTTATGAAATGATTAGAGCCACAGCAATCTGTGGTACCAGTTGTACTTAGGCTGCGATTAGAGGTCAAAAGTGAACATTTTTATTACAGACTAACTATGATATGGGTAACCGCAGCTTCAAACTAAGGAAGAGTCCAAAACTCCCAAAACAAACTGAATTTGAGGATAAGTGTTGGTAGCATCTTTTGTTATTCAGTTGGGTGAGAACGTTTTTTTTTTTTTTTAAATAACAAAAGGCAGGTAGCTTAGTTTTAAAATGAGTTTTACAAGCTAGTTCCAGGAATTATGAGCAGATTTTTCATACTAACTTTAAACAAAGATATATAAGGACCTTTCACTATTGCATCTAAAATCAAAAATCTTTCCCTCTATTGGTTTTGAAGGTGACACAGTGCAGAGCCCAATGAGCCACATGGGATTCTGGAGATGCAGGTGGCAGACCGATGCTGCTTTTGAGGCAAAAGTGTGATACAGATCTAAAAAGGGTTCAATGGATCTGTAGTGATGATAAATTAACCATAAGCCCTTACATGCAAAATGTGAGCGTAAGCCATTGATTTATACCCCTCATGACCTACTTGGTGTGTTCCTTGGTCTTCCTAATGCAGCTAGGTGACATTTGTAAGTTACGTTTTTCCATCACATAAAATCCTGATAAAATAAATTGAAGTTTGTGTTTGTTTTAGTCTGAACAATGGAAAAACTGGAGAGAGATTAAAACTTTTCCTGTACACTGCATGTTGCAAGAAATCAGCATCTTTCTCCGCTATTCTAATCAAATATATTCAGAAATTTCTAACTTGTTTTTAAAGCTGCAGGTTTCTTTTTTTGTAGTTTCACATTCAAGGAGCACTGGTATGTCCTCCACAGTCTGTTTCAAAGTTGTTCCTTGTCTTGTGAACTGCTTTAGTTTTGAAAGGTTCCAAACCTTTATTGAAAAACAAAGAAATGCAAAGGAACTGAAGGGGAAAGAAAACATGGACTTGGGGTATTTTGGGGGGAACAGTCGTAATAAATTCATCATGTATTCATCATGTATTCTAGGTTTATGATATGCAGGTGTGCTGGATTTATGTTGAGATCTTCATGTTTGATGTTCTAAATTAATGACTTGAACCCTAAGCCAGTCATAGCCACACAAGAGTTTTTTTCTTTTTAGCTTTCTCCTACCACTGGCCCTCTGCGGCCCCTTTTTATGTGCCTGAGGTCAGGTTCCGGTCCCATGGGCCCCATGTCTCCCCTTGGACCCCTCGGACCAGGCGGACCTCTCTCCCCTGGGTCTCCACTTCTACCTGGTTGTCCTGGATATCCTGGTTGAACGCAGACTTCATTAGATTTCATTGAGGACTTTTAAAATGGTGGAGCGAGGTTATTAACAAAGTGAACAAATTCTACTTTAATATGTCTGTATACAATAATGATCATGTATAATGTTTCAAAAATGCTCTTTACATTTTTAAACGCTTCTATTAACAATCAGAAATCTCAAGAAGCATTCGGGTCATCTCTGTCTTACCTGGGAGACCAGGAGCTCCCGGCGGGCCACCTAGTCCAGGTAAACAGGGGCTGGCGGTGCTTTTTCCCGCTCGTGTTGGTTTGTCGCTGCTGTTGGGAAAACCAGAAACCTACAAACACATGACAGGCAGAAAAAAAATCTTCGAGCAACAGCAGCTATCTTTGCTTACATAAGCTAAACTATCACTGTTTTTGACAAAAAATCAGTTAAATTAAGCTCAGCTTCCATCAACGAGCAAAAAGGCTCCAATTGTGAAGGATTTCCTACCTGGTTGTGTGACTGTGTGTCTCCTAGCTGCAGCTTGAGTTGGAACAGACTTCTCTTCATGTTCATGAAATCATGACACGTAAACGAGCAAGAACCTGCACTCATCAACGTGTCGGACTTTCCCGGTGAACTCACTGCACGACAAAACATGCATTCTTTATCTGGCAGCCCGGCAGTGTAGCACATCATTTCCAAACATGATTTTGGGTCCAAATTATGTTTTAGCATTTTCTTTTACCCAAAAAAATAACCAAGACATCCCATTTTTATTTATTTTTTAAGTATAAAGTTTCACAAATCAATAACTATGTTTTAAGGAATCTGTAAACAATGGAGATGAATTTGTTTCAAAGTATTTTTTGTGTTTTTACGAATAAAGTTTTTGTTTGACGATGTTTTAAAAGCTTTCTGTTCAACCAAGAACTACATTGTTCAGGTTTATTTTTAAATGCAGTCTGGTTTGTCCTTTTTTTTTACATTTGAAAGACCGTATTTCTTTACAAAGATGAAACCGTGTTTAACACTGAGGGACATTATACAAGTTACTGTTAAACACATGTGAGAGTTGAATGGCAAATCAAATCATTTCTTTTCTGTTTATTGAATGCATTAGAAATATGAACTGCTTCCTTTTAAGCCAATCAATTAGATAAAAAGAAACAAACAACACTGATGGGAAATGTAGAGGGGTAGGGGTGTTTGTGCGAGCCCACCCACTCATAACACTCATGACTCTTAAAACAGCCTTAACCACGCTCAAGAGTGTAAATAACACTTATTATGTGGAAGCGATAATTCATATATATATATATATATATATATATATCCTGTGTATTCAATTAGCCGATGACCAGTTTAGGATAAAAACACATTAACTTACGGTTGTGCACTGGGATGCAGGACCGTAAATCCGGTGCCAGGATGTAACCGGTGCGGCAGCGACACAGGAAACTCCCAACTGTGTTCACACATTCGTGGTCACATAGACTTTTCCCAGAAACCTCGCACTCATTGATGTCTGTGGACAGATGAACCATGCATGGAGTCAACGAGAGGGGGCTCAGGGTTAAAATGTAGCATCAGAATTAATAAAAACCTTCAAGAATTACATGTTGTATAGATTAAAAGCCTTAAACAGGAGGAGTTTGGTGGATAGAATTATCTATTCTCTATCCCTATTATTTTTTTAATCAAAGGGAAGATATTGTAGGCACAAACAAAACTGTTTCCTATGCAGCAAAACCAACTGTGCTGACCCATGCAGTAGGGAGACTTGTGGGTTCGGTGTCTTTCCCTGTCGAAGCGATAACCAGGGTAACACGTGCAGACGACTCGACCAAAGTTGTCCGTGCACTGCTGCTCACAGGGTGAGGCGGCGCAAACGTCCACACCTGGAAAAGACAAAAGAGGATCCACCCATCTCACTGCTTGGAAGTACTTTTGTTCATACATTTTAGCACCCACCCTGCACAGCTTAGGTGTAGTTGGAGGAAATATCAAGAAAGACAAACAATAAAAGGACTATGCTTTAATTTCACACCTGCTTTGAGCTTTATAACTATATCACAAGTTCTTCATTTACAGGAATATAAAATTAAGGTGGAACTACCAAAGAAGGTACTTACAATTTTCATATGCTATCAAAAATTTCAATAGATCGAGCAGCTAAGGGGCTACAAACCTATTAATAGGCAAAAAACTACTCTTTTAATGTGTTACTCTACGGAGAACAACAATAAAAATGAGATGAAATCAAATTAAATATGTTGCTGCTACTTCCATTTTATCATGTGTATTTATTTTTATTTTTTTTACTCTATTCTATAGTCTAGTTTATATTTTCTTGCATTTTGCGTATGTTTTTTTTCTACCTTTTGGGTAACACTGAACTGGGAGTGTGTAATTTCGTTGCAACTCATTTACTACATGTGATGGCAAGACAATGAAACCTCCTTGAATCCTTGAATAGCCTCAGTGTTTATATTTCTTATTTACTTTTTATCTAAATACCTTTTTTATGGTAGTTTTATTCATGGTGGAAACGCAGCACCCTCTGGTGGCAAATACAAAGTAAAGTAATTGTAAAAAAGTAGATGTCATTTTTAATATTAAATTTAATAATAAAAGTAGTATATAACTGCCAAACAAATTTATTAGGATGTTCGTCAGTCTGGCAGGAATTCAATTTGATCTTTTGAATCGTTTTCATTGATTACTCGACCATTTTTAGAAAAAAATGTGGAAATTGCTCGTTGTAGCTTATAAATACACCGGAGCGGTATGATATTTTGGACAGTCCCATCATTTTTTATACTTTTACACAAACTTTTCAGAACTCAAGCCCAATAAATAGGGCTGTAGTTTATAATCAATCAATCATAATTTGTTGATGTGTTAAAATTGTCAAATAAAGTTCCGATTTAAATACATTTGACAATGTTCGGCAATCTGGCTGAACTTAAGCTATTTTCTAAAGAGGAATAAGCAAATTGTTCAGTCCGTACACGTGCCAAGGTGGAAGACTTAACCACATACGCTTACAGATTTTACTACAATGGTTTAACAACATGTTGACTCAGGGACCTCATATAGTGTAAAATGCTTGTGAAATAAAATAATATATTTGTGGAATGTAACAAATTGTTTGCAAAATATGTGTATATTATTACTTTTGCCCGGTGTCATATATTTTATTAGTGTACATTAATTGCACAAAAAGGTTGCAAAATTAAAGTTCGAATTATATCAATTAAACAATTAGGGTGAACTGGTTTCCTGCTTGCTGGAAAGTGTGTCGCCTGGATATTGTGGATCTACAAATAGATTAGTGTATGGTTTACCTACTTTCAGGTATGCACTGGCCCATCACAAACCTGAATCCATCACAACACTTCTTCCTGCAACAATAAAACAGAAAAATGATCATGAAACAAATTTTACATGTTCAAAATAACCCGATGCAACCTACATCAGAAAAGACATTTTACGTATGTTAGTTTAGAAACAAAATATGCAAATTGCATGTTTTATCTTCCTGTCAGATAACCACAGAGGATTTGCTTGCATTCATCGTAAAATTGACCTTTACTGACATTGAAGTAAAAACGTATTATTCTGTAAAGCTTATTCAGTCACAACACAACAAGCCATCCTGTTTTATCATGAAGTCTTCACTCTGGTCAGACAAACCCCACTGAGAAGCACGTTTCCAAGCTGGAAGATAAAAAGTAAACACAGCAGAAACGGTTGTGCTAACAACTGCACTTGTGTTAACAATATCTGGAGAGAGAAGTGTTGACATCTCACATCTGGAAGTCGGAGCACAACAGTCCACAGAGAGGAATGTGTGCAGCTGAATGGACTAACATACAGATCACATAGAGGGAAGCTGTGGATATCTGAGGCACCCACCAAACTCACCCTGCATTTTTTCAAATCGATCACTTTGATAAGACTCATTATCTATCTGTCTGTCTGTCTGTCTGTCTGTCTGTCTGTCTGTCTGTCTGTCCGTCCGTCCGTCCGTCCGTCCGTCCGTCCGTCCGTCCATCCATCTATCTATCTATCTATCTAGTAAAAGTAAAGTAAAATAAGAACATGATGACTAATACCTCAGTAAGCGAGGAAGCACTGAATGTAGCTCTAGAGCATGATCTCTGCTTGGAGTGTTTTTTCCATTTGAGCCTTCTGAGCTATCAGAAATATTGTCTTCATCTAAGCCTTAAATTTCTATGTTGGATCCAATCCCAACCAAACTGTTTAAAGAATTATCCCCTTTGATTACTACCCAAATTTTAGATATGACTCATTTTTCATATGTACCAAGGGATTTTATTGTAGCTGTAATTAAGAAGCATTAACTAAGAAAACATAATAAATTACAGACCCATATTTAATCTTCTTTTTTATTTAAAATCTGTGAAAAAATTCTCGCTAATCAACTGGGAGATCATCTGAGGAATATTGACCTGTTTTAAGAGTTTCAGTCAGATTTCAGAGCTCCTCATAGCACTGATACCCCTGTAAAGTCACCAATGATGTTCTCATGGCTTCACACAATGTGAGAGGCCATGAGAACAGTGTGTATTGTAGTTGTGTTAGATCACAGTGCTGATTTTTACACAGTGGATCAAACAGTGTGTATTGTAGTTGTATTAGATCACAGTGCTGACTTTGACACCTTGGATCAAAATATCTTCCTAGAAAGGCTTGAACATATTTGCTAGGATAAAGGGAACAGCACTAGGCTGGTTTAAATCATATTTGTCTGATAGATCCCAGACGGACGGTTCTCCATTGCTTGACCTGTGTCATGTCTCTACAGGGTTAGGTTATCCTAAGCTATTCATATAGTTGTGATGCTATAAGCTAAAGCTGCTGCGGGGCAATCTGACCACTTCTAACTCTGCTACTTTCTTTGTCTGTTGTCCAATCTGATTTAATGCAGTTACTTTAACTGCTAACTTTTTGTTTTCTCTTAGTGTTCTTCTCTCTATAGTAGCTATATCTGGTCTGGTATTCTGTTAGCTGACATAGCTTCTTGGAGGAAGACATTGGCTGGTGGGGCTGCCAGCAATGTGCTACAACTGCTGCAATGAACTTTCTTTTTTTCAGTTTCCTCTGCATCCTTTTGTGTCTTCTATCTCTTCAAACCCCCTGTCCGTCCCAGCAGACAGTCACTAGTACTGAGCCTGGTTCTGGTGGATGTTTCTTCCTGTTGAAAGGGAATTTTTCCTCTCCACTGTCGCTACATGCATGCTCAGTATGAGGGATAGGTGTAAAGTCAACGACAACGCAAGCCATCCTTTAGGTGTGCTGAGTGAATGCGTCATGTAAGTGACTGGTTTTCCTTGGATTGGAAACTTTTTAAACTGATTTGTTCATGATGTTTTACTGATTGGAATGAAATGATTTTCTTGTAATATGCCTTGAGACGACATGTGTTGTAAATTGCCGCTTATAAATAAACTGAATTTAGAATCTTAAATTTTGTAGCCCTTACAAAGAAAACACAAGGTGCCAGTTATGTCCTCCAGGTTCCCTTTTGACAGAAGTGTAATGACCCCCCCCCCAGTGGCAAGAAAACAGGAACTGACCATTGACCAGGTTTGAATAACAGACATTTTGTGAAGTGTCAATGTTGGCTTTGTAATCCACACTGATTTTGTCAATAACAGGAGCTATCTGACCCTGCATACTATGGAGGGCTGTGTGGAGCTCCTGTACCTCCAGAGGCAGCTCCAGCTGGGTGTTGGTACCCTCACTAACTTGGGGAATTGCACTGTGGAACATCCAAAACATCCTCTCATTCTCTTAAAACTCTGTTTTTAAACAGAGGAGTAAATCTCCACAGCTCAGCCCTGATCAGACTTGGTTATTTCAGTTGCCGTCCTCCATCTGATAGAAGACAGTGAATCATCTTCCTCTGGCCATGCATCTTCTCCAAGTGTTGTGAATTATAGCTTTTTGGACTGAGGGCTTCAGTGTACTTTCAATTTCCAGTGGATTGACGCCACCATTTAAATTCAAGTATATTATTCTTCATATCCTTGATACACCTAGTAATGCCCTAGTAATATAGACAGGGTGTTGCTGACGCAATAGTTTTGTTTAACTTTTTGGAAGGTTCCACTACTAGTTTAAACATATAAAATTATAGTTTATTTTTCTGAAACCCTTTCAAAAATAATACTTTGATAATAAGTTAAAATTCTATTTAGTCCTTTTAGATCATATGTTTCTTGTACACTACCTAATAAAGCAACCACTGATCTAATAATATATAATTTAAATATATTAAAACTGTGTTTAAAACAATAAAACTGATTAAGACAAACTAAAAAGATCCTTTTTAATATGGGACCATATTTGCTGCATGGACCCTGTCTGCATTCTCCATGCATATTTATGGCGCATAAATATGAATGAAAACCATGTTTTAAGGATGAAAAAAGGCTCTAACTAAAATACACCTTCCCTGAGGACCATTTTGCACTTCTAAGGAGTTAGGGGTGAAGTCATTCGAAAACTGGAAGCCAACCCCCTCTCTGTTGCTTAAAATGACTTCCCTATTACCATCTGTACAGCAGTCTGCTTCGTTGGAGAGACCAGTATCACGGGTTCTTGTACATATAATGCATTGATTATTTTTTGGTTTATTGTCCAGTGAACTAGAGCACATCCCACATTCTTTCTAGCATCATGACATTGTCAGCAACATGTGCACTGGTGCTGAGACCAGGATGCTAAGGTGTGGCCAGCCAAGTTACAACTAACGGCCAAACACTCCAAAAATCATTATTTTAAAAAAAAGGATCACGCATCCATACAACTGAAGGATGTTTAAATGAGCAACAGTTTTTTATTTATGATGCTTGGAAGTCACAAACGTCCGGACAAACCCACAACAGCTCACCACACGTTTACAGACATTAAAACTGGAAAGAGCAGCAAGGAAGTGGCTCAGAAAGTGGCCACAGTACAATTATCACACAACATTGTCATGCATACGATTCCAGAGAAGGTAGAAGGGGATTTTAAACCCTACTTTATTCAGAGACCTCTCTGAATGTAGTTGTTTTTTTGCTCCTCTAACCTCTATACAATGTAAGTTTAAATAACAGTGAGCCCCCCACCCCGTGCCTTCTTCTTGTGAATGAAAAATAACCTATAAAACACTACAGGCTGGCCCACACTGATGAGATCCAGATGAAAGCACCTTTAATCTGAAGCCTGTTGCTGACAGTGTTGAGAAGGTTGGATAAGGCCAGACATAAAGGTGATGTGGAGAAAGAAAGGAGGGAATGCTGAGATTAACGCTGCCACTAATTCAATCAATCAGTCAATCCATTAATCAATCCGTCAGTCGTTCTTCTAAGATTGGCTAATGTGTTACAGATGCTAAACATTATCTGCTTTACAAGAATGCATGCAGTCAAGAAAAGGTTTATCTGGGTTAGCAACTAACAAGTCTTGCTTTGGTTCTAATATTTTCTCACAGGTTTGTGGTAACCACTGTTTGTATTTTGACTACTTTGGTTCTCATTGGGTTATTTGGAAGTAAAAATAGTGCCTGGTATGCCTCACTCTCATGTTAGGGGTCAGTCTGACCCATTTCTTGATCTGAGCATGAGTCTTAACTTCTTCTTTACCACAATAATCCTCCCTGAAATTCTTTTTCGTGCACTCTTACGTGTTGTGGGATGACTTTAAGGGCTGCTTGATTGTTTTTGTGTACAAGCATAGTTTCAAAGTTAGCAAGAAAGACCAACAAAAAAAAGCTAACAACATTTGGTTTGTGTGGGTAAAACTAGGCACGTAAAAAGATTTTTGAAGGCATACATATCCTCCCCTGATGAAAATAGAAGGCATAAACAATTTGTTTCTTCATTTAAATGTATAGGAAGGCTGTCCACAGATTTAAATATATCACAGATTCTATAATTTTATGTCAAAACATTACAGATAAATACAGCTTACTTTTGCAATCCTTTGCTTTTATTCACAGGCGCCAGAAAGAATAGCTACACAACTAGCTACAATACATCATCATAGCTCAAGGAAAGCTTAAGGAAACTTACTGTATTAAACATAGCCAACTATTATGCATCAACAAAATAAAACTGGCTGATAGAAGAATACTGAGTAGCCTTATAAATCTTCTACTTATTGATCTTATTGACTTAATTAAAGTCTCTCTGTGACTATAATGACATCAGATTCAGAAAAGCTGACATCAAAGCCAAAGGAGCCGCAATCTACAGTAACATGCATAATTGTAGCTGTGACTTAAACGAATGTGCATTATCTCAGCTAAAACAGATTTTATTGCTTTTTATGGGGATTGTTTGTTAGAAAAAAGAGATGGTGAATCAATCAATCAATTTTTATTCCAGATCCAAAAGGGAGCTTTTTAATCGGGCCCGTAGGATTTTTCTGATTAGATAATTTGATCAAATCCCAGTCATTGTGCTTTTTTTTCTGCAATGCTTGCGTTTCCCCACCAGTTGTGACATGATAGCCTCACTGGCCTTCTTTGAGCATTTTAACACTTCTTCACACACTTTAACGGAGCCACTGGCACTTGTGAGGCGCCATAGTTTCACAAGGAGTGGAAAAAAATAATTCTGACTGAATTCTGATCAATGGCTGCATGTTTGATGTGGCAAGAAGCGATTGTAGTTTTCAAAGACTGAAGTCTTAGCAATCACTTTGCTACAAAGCATTCAAACTATGCAAGCAAACAGTCAACAAAAGATGGGTAGCTGTGGCTCAGACACAGTATTTTTGGTGCCATTCAAATTACGAATGCTAGCGAGCCCTTCTCCCAAGGTTAGTTTTTGAACAAAGACAAGTTTATCACGCATGACAGTGACCCACAGTGTAGAGCCGATTGATCTTCAGTCTGACTCTGTTTTAAAGAGACAAGTTAAACACTACTACACTGAGTGACTTTTATGTCTCACTTAATGAAGCCTACGGAGGAGGGCAAAGAGGATGATGGCACTCTTTGGCTAAACCTACATGTGTAAGGAGACATTCAGCGTCAGAGATTTCAACAAAGCCCCTCATTGATCTAGGTTAATGGACCACCTCACCACTATCTTGAGATTTGCCACAGGAAAACCTACTCCAGACTTGAATGCACTGGCAACAAAGGAAGACCAGTAGCATTGTTCCCACTGAAAATAACTGTGATTTCACTTTGTTGTGAGGGAAAAAAGCGTTAGAAAAATTATTGGTAAAATAAGCCTTGGATAGTTATGCTTTACTACATATAAAGGGCAAAACATTTTATTGAATGGCTTATACTTGTCAGTTTTTGTATTTTGCACAAACACTTTTGTCCACACCTGTTTTGTCAGAAGTCAGGGTAAACTACTCTAACCTGTTTAATAATTAGTTTTCTTGGACCTTTGACAACTAGCTAAGGCTATGGGCCAGGAAATCTCCAGAGAGCTAATCTTACAAGCTTTTGTCCTTATTTCTTTACAGAGACGAATCAGGGACACGATGCATGCATTTTTGTTCAGCCCCCTTTACTCTAACACTTTGACATGAAATCCTTCAAAGCCATACTCCCTTCAGACATCATCAATTAATGAATTGAAGTCATATGGTGCTGCTTTGGTCAGATTAAATGAAGAAAATGCCTTGTATACAAGCACCATGTTTAGAGGCAAACCCTGTACATACCACAAACACTTTGAGAACACGGTGGTGGCATCATCATGAAGGTGGGATCATTTTTCTATAGGGACATGTCAGAGATTATTACAAGCTAGACTTAGCTGGAGAGGCGCTCGTTAGATGTGGTGAAAGACCAGAGAATAGATCAGAGGTTCAGAGTATGACATCGATCCTAATTATAAATATCATGAGGTTCACAGAGGTACTTTGAGTAATATAACTGATCCAGAGGTATTGAGCAGTAAGTACAATAAAAGTCTTAAGGTATGTAAACCTGTAGTCATTTTATAGCTAAATTACAACATTCTTCCTACCAAAGAACCAACATATGATGTGTGGTGGGCTGGGACATTATCCAATTACTTGGTACAGATTTATTCATTAAACAAAACATACCTCTAAGATGTTCTCTCTCCTTCGGTGCTCTGATTGACATTTTATTAGTCTAACGTTGTGCTCTCTATGAGACGTTGACCATATATTTCTATCAGGTCCATTTAGATTTAAAGAGAGCAAAATCTCTCCGACCTTCCACAGCTCCTTTTAAAAGAGTCTTTGTTATGGGATTGGTTGCCTTCATATATGTTTTTTAAACAGTAAAACCCTCTGTCAATGACTCAATGCAATCTGCTGGGGTTCCTTAGATTTGAAACTTTTTCAAAATGATTTGTTATGATATGGTTAGGCAACTTTGCATTTATAGGGAATGGATTCAATCATGTATCCTATATTGCTATTGGAGCTTAACCAGATCGAGCAGCTCACCTTCAGCAGGCAAAGGGGTTAAGTGTAAGACCTTAACTGAAGATTAAACCTATTTCAGCTTAAAACTGTGTCAAAATTATTGTTTTATGTTATTTGAATTTGAATAACTTGCATATATTCATCCCGCTTGGACATTTTTACATTTTGTCTCATTATACCTATTAACAAGCTGACGTAAGCTGACGTTACGTCCATGACGTAATCCTGATGTAATCATGAAATGAAACAGACACACAGTTCACAGTTTTATTTTGACTTTTTAAAGATAAGCTTCCCACATCATAATGCTGCCACTACCATGTGTCACTTGGGACGATGTGTATGATAAATGGCTTGTGGTGAACAACAAATTGAAATTTTTAAACATTTCTTTCAAAAACAACTTTTTTTTCATGGAATGGATATTTTGTGAAGGGCTAAACTTATCATTGTCCGGTCAAGAAATGCGTTAAATTCAGCTTTGAACCTCTACATCTCCCCCAAAGTTACTTTGGCGCTTCCTGAGTTTGTTAATGGATCTTAGTAGAAGTGACTGACTGATGTGCATTTAGATAATTGTAACATTAGTGCTGCATGACACTTTCTACCAGCCAGACAGTAGGATACGCAATTTAAAGAACCAAAGTCAGTCAACATGACAATAACTTGACATGACTTTAGTGTTTGGTCCACATGGAGCTGATTCTTTAATTAGTGTCCATTTCATAACAAAATAAAAACAGCGCTGATGTGTTTAGCTCCCTTTTCTTTTATTGTTCACTGTAAATCTATTGAACTGACACGCCCGGCATGTGGAACTTATTTATGTGCTGTCATTAGTCTGTTTAGCATTATCCTTTAGCTTTGACCCAAGCTGTGTGAGCATGTTTTCAAAATTAGCCGCACCAGGTCGCATGTTTTACAGTAAATACGCTGTCGAAAGTGAGTTGATAATAATAAAAAAAAGACTTAACATGATTAGACAGCCTTTCTTGATCTTCACATACAGTCAGATGGATATTGTTAATCCTTACAGTTGGCTGCTGGATCTAACAGCATGTGTACCCAGAGCCAATAAATCACAATAAACACAACCAGGAACTGCATAATACATTGTTCATTTTGTGCTATGCACTGTAACTCTTCCATTAGCTTTGATACATACAAATAAAACAGAAATTAAATACACTAACAGCTGCAGAGAGCAGAACTCTGACTTGAACTTTGGGTTTTTCTTCACAGGTTTGTTTGAATTAAAACCCTAACAGAAAGTTGCATACAAAATGAATGCTACGCGTATAAATGCTGCCCAAAAACAATTTAAAAATATACCAACTTGCACATAAATATTTTGTTTGATATTGCTTTAAAAATAAATCAAAAATTCCTTCAGTCAGTCAACTCGGCTGGTGTAGAGTTAACCAATTAAGACATGTCAGCGGGCCCTTGCTTAAACTCACTAGTGCAGCTCCAAACAAAATCAGCTTGAAAGCATGGCTAGAAACACTAAGACAAGATCCAGAGGCAAGCATTGGCCCAGATCACTTTACACTGAAGATTATGCACTTTAGAAAGTGGTCTCCTCCTACAGAGGGGATGCTCTCTATTATGGTTTCAGCTGTAGCGTTGCCATGATTTATTTGAGCAAATGCAGACAGGAATGCGCAAAAAAGGATATAACAGAGTAAACCCTCTATGCTTTTAACCCAAGTTCACATTGCAATTGTTCTGACAGCCTGTGTGAAGCTTTCCATAAACGTTGCTACGCTGACCATGGATAACGAGCCCAATTGTGCAGACTGCTAGACACAGATAAAGTGACGCATTTATGGGCACCCTTGATACAAATGTGTAAAAAAAAATCCAATAAATAAACCTTTTAACGCAGTTGTGTAATTTCACACTGGAAAATAAAAAATACTAATAATAATATGAGCTAATGGAGGGGAAAAAAAGCCAATACCTTCTACACCCAACTTATTTTGGACAAAGGACAAGTTATTTTACAATGTTTTGAAAGGTTACAGCATACACAGAAGGATATCTAAATGTTCCTCTCGGCACCATCTCACTAGATTATTTAGATGCCCTCAACTCTCACTCATCCCAAAGCTTTTCTGTATGACTACAGCCTAGAAACGGTGATAACTATGAAATATGCTTACGTATGTGCAGGTGAATTAATTTTGTGAGAATTACGTTTTTGATTCATTAATTTTTTTTTTTACCATAAAGTTTTCAGTCTTAAACAAGTTCTAATACTAGGTTTAACATAATTTCTCTCCTTTTCCATCACTACAAGGTCTGGTCCTTTACCTGAAAAACTGGTTCTAAACTAAAACAGAGGAAAAAACAACTTACACTGACTTCAACCTGCTTAATTTGAAACAAATAAAAACTAGGGTTATTTTTAGTAAAAACGACGAGCAGATATGTAAAAATATATTTTAACAGACTCTTCATTGACATTTGAATACCATCAGATACCGTAAACACATCCACTCCTAAACACTGTGTAACCTTTTTTGGCAGCACTGCTGCTACCAGAAGAGCTGGTGCTGGCAAAACATTCACTAACAGCATTCATGCGTTAATCCTGTGATCTGATTAATGTATTAATAAATCTGTAGAGATTTAGAAATAACTAATAGGTTCATTGTGATTAAATTACACCTGTGCACAGCAAACCTTCACAGAAACTAGATAATGAGGCTTTCCGTTGGCTTTGAAGTCATGGAAAATCTACCTGGTTCTGGCTCTAGCTTTTCAAGTGCACACATGTTGACCCCTGAGGGGGCAAATTCACTGTTCCCTGGACCCAGAGGTGAGTAACAACTAATTACATTTACTCACTTGCATTCATTTGACTAACTGTCCGGACTTTCAGGAATGGTTTTATAGCTTACATTGGAACTTTACTTTAACTCCAATAATATTGTTATGTAGGTTAGCTGCTCTCACTCACGTAAAATCAAAGAATATTTTAAATGTGGCTCGTAACTTCACTGAAATACAAAGATCCCCAATCTAATCAAAAAGTTATGAAACGCAGATACACAGCTTTAGTTTATGTTAATGTGAGCTGTCTTGTTCGTGCAGAAGCTTTTTGTTCTGCTTTTCATTCCTATCTAATGAGCCTGCCGTGCTTTTTGTAGGTCTACCTATCTACTGTAAACCTTCTGTCATTTTCTTCATATCTTTTTGAAAACGATTTTATTTTGTAACAAGTTCTTTCTTCTTTTTCATTTTTCTCTTTAAAATACCACATTCCACATCTTTATTCATTTTTGTCTGATTACATATAATAAAATATCAAACCAGACGTCAGTACTTAAGAAGTCTTTTAACCAAATACTTTTTTTGCCCTCCGTTAAGTAACGAGCCACCTCTACCGATACCAGAACTAAACTAGATGAGACTGTAGAACAAACTCTGAAAACTTAAGATGTGCAGAAACTGGTTCACTCACAGCAGGTGAGAAAATATTTTCGTTTATTCCAACTTTTTAATCAAAGAATGTGAATGCGAAACTATTTTGCTGTTCAAAGTATAAAAAATGCAACTAAAATGTAGATAAAAAAACATACTTTTATTAGTTCTGCATCATACTGTTTTTATTTTTTTATTTGATATATGAAGCAACGGAGATAGGGGCTTATCCAATGTGGATGTTTAGATGACAAGAAAGGGGAAATAAAAGTGAAAAACAAACAAGGCGTTATTGGGATAAGGATAGTTTTTGATTCAATGGTTATTATGAGCTCAGAGTGTTCCCTCGTGGGACCATGGTGGGTGGAACACAGGAAGCTGAGCTCAGTGGAGGTCAACGGCCTCTTGACACACCAGGACAAGGGCCGGCCATGTGTGTCCCACTTTGAGGGATGGATCTTACTAACGAAGCTTGTACACGCTACAATCGGGGCATGTTGCATTCATCAGCCGAGCTGCAACTGATTTATTCTATTTAAAACCTCTGCAGATGAAGAGAGTTGTAAAACTTGGCTGGCTGCAGTGGTCGTAGGGTGATGCATTACACTGAAACACGTTAGCATGATGAGGCAAACAAATAAGACAGGATGCTGGAGGGGAGCCACAGCTTAAGATTGCTGTTTGTTTATGTCAGCATTCATTTCACACACATTTTTTTGTTTGTTTACATCTTCCCACCCCGTTGCTCGTTTTTAGCTAGTTGTGAGGTGAGACAATTTTATGAGCCGTCTTCAGTGTTTACACAGTTTTCACTCAAGGCATGTTAAGAAAACCCTAATTAACCCTTTTACGGGATTTTGATCTCACAATGAAATGAGAAAATAAGGAATATTTGACCATAAGTGAATAAAATACTGTAAATTCTGATCTCTCCTCTATCTTTCTTTCAAGTCTCATGTTTGGAGAAAGTCTGTAAAGGTTTTACAGAAAGTTCTTCCTAAGAGTGATAGGGTGTTAGCACAGCAGCAGGTCACTTTTAGAGGGTATCTGTGTTCTTTTTAACTTGTGTTATTATACACGTGTTAAGGTGTTGAGTGTGAGCGCCTTCTCTGTGTTTATTTACTTTGCCAGTCCACTTCCAGGGCACAGGCCCCAGGGGAAGCATCAGATCTGCCACCGAACACAGGAAGCTTTGACTGGGAGCTCATCCGATGAGGCCTGAACCACTCTGACCGGAACACGACTAAAGCTGGGCTTTGTCTCATCTGGGTTCTGCCTCATATCACTTCAAAGTTGCAACGCCATTTCTGCATGCTCCAGGCCTCCATGTGCATTCATACACGTTAGACTGTTTCAACACACCAGGCCCTGTTGTCTGCCATTCTTTTTTTTCTATTTCGGGTTGTGCCGTCTCACACAAAACCTCAGACGCCACAAACCGTACCACCAAATAACGCTGAAGACTGACAATGATGCAGTTTCCCACCATTTTACTGTGATGCTAGTGACAGTGTATTTCATTTCATGCATGACTTCCTGACAAATGCTAACCAGATTTCAGTGAAATGATTTGTTTTTCGGTAAATGGAGTGGTTGATTAAACTACTGTGGTTTTAGGGCTGGAAAGAACTGTGCCATTACACGAGCAGAACAATTTATTATCTTATATTGGAATGTGAAGGAAAAATGTTGCTTCTCCGGTGTTCTCTTAATGGATAAAGTAAAAATTCATGCAGGCTTTTAGAGTTGGTGGACTTCATAGTGGAACTGCACTTGAACAAGCATTGATAAAATAAAGAAAGTGAGAAGGGCTAAAAGCATTATTGTGGGGTTTAGAAGGCTGACGGCTCTCCTTGTGGTCCGTGGCCTTTGTGACCCTGTCCAGACTCAATGTCTCTGCAGGAATTTGGCATCTCTGACCCTCTGAGCTATGATCCACCCGTTCAAACAATTTAATGCAAAGCAGTTAAATTGGAAGGACAGATAATATGCTGTTGATGAAAGTCCATTGATCTGAGGTGTTTTTACAAAGCAAAACAACATAAAAAAAACTAAAATCTACATTGAACTGCAATGTTTTATAACAATGACAAATTGACTGTTACAGATCACTTAAAAAGTATTCACACTACTTGAAATTTTTTTACATTTTGCAGAAGAAAATAAAACAATTCAGTGGTATATTATGACATAAACCCAAAGCAAAATATCACAGAATAGTAAAGAAGATGAAGTTTCTAAAGAAAACAAGTGTGCCAACAATTATCAGAAGTTAAAAAAATAGTTTAAAAAAATGTCCCCCTGTGTGACATTCCATGTGAATAAAGCTGTTCTTTGAAGGCCTCAGAGGTTTGTTAGAGAACATTAAGGAATAAATAACGTCATGAAAACTGTGGAACACAGACAGACATGTTATCTAGAGCTGTGGAGACGTTAAAATCAGGGTTAGATTAGAAAAACAATATCATTGTATCGTCTGAAAAGAGAAACAGTGTGCGAGAACTTTAAACCTTCAAGACATGGCCATCCACCTAAGCTGATGGACCAAGTCAGGCAAAAAGCTGTGTGGAAAACATTTAACCCTGTTCATCTTGAAACATCCCATTCATAGTGTGGAATGCTTACATTTTCAGCATAGAGAAGATGGATGTAACTAGATACCGATCCTGGATGAAGGACAGGTGGGATACTTCACGTTTTACTAATCAGAAACCACAAACATTGACCCAGAGCTAAAACAGACTTGTTTAGATCAAAGTAAATCCAAGATTTTGTACAAATCCTGATCAAAGTCTTTGGCAAGACTTGAAAATTGAATTTCACATATACTCTCCACCATGGACGAAATTTTGATTTCAAAGATGGGGGGACACGTATTTTTTAACAAAACTCTTGTATATCAGTTCACCATGTTTTCTCGTAGTTCTTCTAGGTTTCAATTGTTACTTCTAAGTTTAATGGTTCCTTTTTTGGTTTGACTGGTTATTAAGCATGTAGCAAAACATTATTATGTTTTTCTTAATCCCTTAGTGCCTATTTGCACCAATTACCCCCCAGCTTCTAAAGAGTGAAAGAGGAGACAGACAATCTAAAAAATTTAAAAAATGAGTAAAATGTAAAACTCCAGTTGAGCCAAGCTTGAAAAAAACTTTGCCAAAAAATTGTTTCTACCTGTTGTTCTGGTGAAAGGATGTTTTAGAGTACTTAATGAGAGAGAACACAAATGCATGGCATAGTTTCAGATTTTATTTGAAATCCTTTGTATCCTCCTCTACTACATAATTATGCACTACTTTGTTTGAGTCTATCATATAAATTCCCAATGAAACACATGAAAGAGTCTGGTTGTAGAATGACAATAAGTGAAAAGGTTTAGGGTCTATGAATTGTTTTGCAGGGCACTATAAAAGTGTTTGGGAAGCCAGTGTACAACATTTGATAGCTGTGTGCTAGAACAATGTGTTTCCATCATCAAGCACTGAAGGAGTTTCTGGAAGAACATGCTGGATTTGGTAAATGAACAAAACTAAAAGAGTTTTGGATTGGCAGAATGTTTTACCATAAACCATGTTGAGTGATAGAGACTGAGTTGCCTTCAGCTGAGGGTAAACCAGGACAGAAGAGTCATAATAATGGGAAATCGCTTATGTCGATCTGCTAGATTAAGTTTACATAAGAAACAAGAAACACACTCTGGCAAACAATTGTACAAAGTAATTGTAAAAGGGTTAAAGTGATGGACTGAGTAGACCTGTAAGTCTTGTAAATGGCCTCACTTCGACATTGATGTTGGAAAACTGGAGGTATTGCAGGATTTATAGCTGTTTTCATCTTTAACTCCCTGGTTGCTGAGCGCCAAAAAAGCATTCCTATCCACATATTACTGCTCTGTTACATGAAACAGAGCTTCATATGTGCTCCCGGCAGCGCTTGTCGAGATCAAACAATACCTGTGGCAACAATACATTTCCAGTCTGTTATCAATTGGCCGGTGATTTGTTCTGCTGAGGTATCGACAGTTACAGCACGGCCATAAAAGAGTTGAAAAGAGCTAATCTGGAGCAGGCTGTTTGCAAGAAACATTAAATGTGCTTGTCCAGAGGTGCCTTCAGGTGTACACTAATCAGAAAAAGATGGACAACGATGCCTAGGTTGTTGGGGAGGTCCGACTTTGGGTCTGCAGCTCTACGAAGACAATTAAAAAACTATTAAACACAGGAAGCCCAACACAAAGGCCCCATAAATGTCCTCTCGAAGAAAACTAAGACTAAGAACCGTGTCCAGTTCTGGGGAAAGTCCTAAACTAAGAAAGGAGCTTTACATTGCTAAAATAAATCTTGTGTCGAGTCCAAGTGTGAGAAAAACACGCTTGTTATGGTTCCCATGGCTTGAAGTTTACTGATCACGATCCAAAACATACACAGAGTGAAAGGTATAATAGAATTGTGATGGGTTGAAAAATGAAGCCAAGATGCCCAGCGGAATGTAAGCAATCTTGAATTGTATCATGTTTGAATGACTATTAGTTTCCACTCGAGAGATTTCACACGGGAGTGAGACAACAGTGTGAGGCCAAGAGGTGAAGCCGACTGAGCTAAACGCAGAGCTGTCAGTGTTTCTCTAGCGTCTCCTCAGATGGATTAGCCGCATGCTGCTGGTGAGTGAAACTGAACCTCTAGAACACACATGCTGTTAAATTATATGTGAAAGGCATATATGTGCACATATGTTTACAGTTTATTGAATTTGGTCCAACTCAATGCAACCAGACATCCACAACCTAAGACAGTATTTGGCAGCATTTTATCCCTGTGAGCCCAGGTTTACCACCACATAAAGGTGATCTCATTTACGTGCACCTGTGCACCCGAACAGGCTAAAGCAGATACACTGAATCAAACGTAGTAATATTTTATCCAGATATGCACATATTGTAACAATGGGTGGATAGGTCACTATCAGTAATTGTGTTACTGTGATACATGCTTTTCATGGTGGTCAAACGGTCAGGGAGGTGGGACCCAAACAGCGGCAACAACAAGCTCAGAAGTTAGTTAATCGCAGTGCAACATTTTTATGCCAAACCACGACCACGAACAGTCGAAAGCAGACTTCAGCTTAAATACAAGTTAATCTAACTTGGAAGAAATCATTCCAAGGGATGAAACTGTCAAATGTTGCATGCCAGCACACGCTGAAAGAATATTTACATCAAATAAGAAGCAAGAAATAATAAAATAACCAATTTACCAACCGATACAAAACAAATTCATACTTTTTTCAATCACAACAGTAACTACACCTTGAAATACTTTTAGTTAAATCTATGAAACTTTAAAATGTGTCGTTTGGAGAGAATCTAGTCTCAAAGATATGCAAAGTAGGACTGTAGGCATTTGTTTGATATAAAGTGTCCTGAAAGGCCTGTGGGGTTCTTTAATGCACTATGTGAAGTTTGAGGAAGATTGGGCCAATCTAGCGGTGTAATTCTATTTACCTGTGAAGACCCCTGTACACTCCTGTACCCTAATTTGCTGACCTTCAAACTCTACTCTAGATATGTTACTTTGGCTGATGTGGAGTTTAATTCCTCCTCTAAACAAGGTATTTGTTGTCAGTTCAAAGCTGCAAGTGTTTTATTGGCTTATCAAGAATACCTTTTAGCAGATTTTAAACCAGATTCGACATCATTTATCTTTAGCCCTGACACCTCTGACGCCTTCTATTGTAAATGGGTACAGATGCTATTTCTAATTATGTATTTGGCTCCCCATCAAATAAAATGGCATAGCATGTATTTGTTCCCAAAAACAACACCATTTCCAAATCTTCCTATCTAGAAATCTTATTTTATTATGGTTCAATACCAATATTTAGCTTGCAGCAGGTGATACTTTTATTCTATTCCATGTAAAAGATGTATGTAATGATATTTTTGTACAGAAAAACCTTAGTCAGTCACACAGGCAATATAATGGATGATTTAATAGGTACTTTGAGTGCAGAATACAGCAGCCCTTGCGTGTTAAGCCCTGCAGCAAAGTAGTCATCCATGCCAATATATTGCAGACAGAAAAACGGACACATCTGGGCACAAACACACAAATCCATATACACGTCTGCTTCTCATCACCTGTTACAAAACTCTTTCTACAATCGCAAACAGATGAATCACAGCTCACTGGTGTATCTTGCCTGCTTCTTATTCTTCACTGTGAGGTTTTAGTATTTACGTAGCTGCTGTATATTTTGGTAACCGGTTTTGCTAAAGGGCTGTTGCTGTTGTTTTAATTCCACATGCCATAGTGCTCTGCCATTGTCTGTGGGGTTATTTATTTTTTTTTTTTGCATATCACCGTAAATGTTAACCAGTGAGGAGGAAATACAACTGGAGTTTCTGTTTGACATGACAGCATTAAACAAACAAACCAAAAAAATGTGCTGGAATATCTCTTTAAACGAAAGATTGAAGATGTTGGGAGAGAACGTAATCAAATATTGGGTAGATGGAACCGATGATGTTTCCCCAGCAGCCTGGATAATTGCTTTTAGGGTCTTCTAGCTTCTTTACTACTCCCTCTCTTCTGGTTACTTTGTGCTTCATGAGCTTCTTATGTCTATTTTTCTCGAGAAGCCTTCCAACTTCTGACCTGGACTATGCTGAAAGCAAAGACACATTGGAGACAGGCTAAAGGGATCTGAGGGACAGACAAGAGTCTGAAGTCTAGGCACAGAAACGGGGTCAAACTCTTATGACAAAGTCAGACTTAGAGTTCAGGGGACTTGAAAAATAGGCGATGGTCAGAAGGTATAAACGAGGTCAAAGTCCAGAAATCAGAAAACTCAGCGAAGTGCGAAGGACGTGAGGTGAGGATTTTTTGAGGCACAATTAGTATGAGAATCAGGCAGAGAAGGAATGATGGACTTCTACTAGCCAGAGACTTTCAATAATCTCATGCTGTCAACTAGTTTGAAAACCTGCTGATAACAAAAGGTTGATGTAATAAGCAGGCAGTAGGAAAGAGCGCAGATGAGACAGAGCAGGTGCGGCAAAGGTAGACTCAATTGGCAATCAGAGCAGGGAGAAGAGAGTGATGTGCAAAATCATAACAGTCACATGTAATTTGGATCAAGCAGCAATCACAAAAGAACATATGGGATGATTAACAGAATACATAACAAATAAAAAACAATGTTTTATTTTGTGGTTGATTAAGCCCTGACCTTAATATAGCCTTGCTCTTAAGGCTCTTAACCAGGGTTCACCAACATGGTGCCCACTAACTTCAGAGTGCCCTCAAAGGCCAAATGATCAGCCCTCAGAGCCAGAGGGAAAATCCTTAATCATTAGGTGAAATAATTGAATACAAACTGTGCGTATCAATTTGGTAGCCCTTCATATCAACTGCTGCCCATGAAGAAGTTCTCAGTTTCAAAAATGTTAGTGACTCCTGCTCTAAACAGTATTTTGCTTTGTGTCAAAAGCTACACAGTTATGAAAACGTCTTTTGATTTGACGGTCAAGTATACAAACATATACATAGAAAGTTGAGTGACAGGAAAATGTCTGGTGGGACAAGGTGCACCAACATCAGAGAAAACACCTTGGAAGGTTTGTCATGCAAAATTCCTTTAGGCTACAGCTGAATGTCATCACATCAAGACCCATGAAGCACAGATGAATCCTACAACATGGCTACTGACGTTGCATTGCGAATGTCAGGCAAATCTCAAACAATGGTAAAGCATTAGAAGCGTCTTAATCTGGATAAGGACAAAAGGAACTGAATTGAGCCGAAGTAAAGCTTGAATTTCCTTTGGGTACCAAGGGTCCCGGGGTATGATCAAAGGTTAGAAAGGCACAGAACCATGTTACCTGCAGTTAAATGTGAATTTTCATGGTCAGTAATGGTTTATCTGGACCTGATCCAATAGAAAATCCATGAAGTACTGTAAAAACAAAGAGGTGTGACACCAAACCCAACCAAAGCAATGACCTCAATCCAGCCATTCAAGCAAACTAGGCTTCAAATAAACCCAATCATTGCAACAGGCTGATCACCACCATTCCATGCCATATTAATGTAGTAATATAAGAAAAAGTCTTGACCAAAAAATTAGGGCATATAAACAAACATAAATCACATTTTTTATCTTTCAAATGACAATAAATAATCTTTTTAAATGAGTAACTTTTATGAGATGTCTCTGTAACTATTAGGCTTTTCTCATCAAATTATAATCACATTAACTTTTGGTCTCTTATTAACTTTTCAGTGGAGATTAGCCTCTCTCCTTTATTTGAGCATTACTCCCAGTGTACTGTAGGTTCTTGCTCAAATTCAGTGTTCTAGAAAAATAGATGCACCTCTAGTCTGCATTTAGAAAGCAAAGCAGTTCACATAGATAGTCCTCTCCATCACTTTAGAGCTATTGGTAGAAATGTACATCATATTCCCTAGGCCTACTATCTTTTTTCCTTTTCCTTTTGAGAAAGTGAGCCCATCTTCACTTGTTTGTTCACTTTCAATCTGCCTGCCAGTGGCATTTTACCAGTTGGATTTAGTTATGCTGCTTTCCTTGCCAACTCTTGCGTCCTGCTCTGTGTTTTTTGACATTCTCTCCTAAACCTGATGAGTCCTCATGTATCTTTAATTATTATGTTTCACTGTTTTTCTTTTACATTTGCTTTATTTAAACCAATCATTTAATGTTTGGAATTGGTACCACTTGGCACACCAGGCCCCCAGAATTGGATGAAAAACTATGAAAACATTTTGGCAACTACCAATAGCAGGAAAAATCATTGCTGGTAAAAGCAGTAAAATGTTTCTCTCATCATTTATCACCACTGTATTTTCTTTGTTTCTGAGTTGTCTTTCGTAACTCTTGTAGAGTAATGTGAAACAAAGATGTGTTGGAAATAATCCTCAGTTATATACAGTGTTAAAATTCAAAATGAATTATTCACTGTTAAACTTGAATGAAAATTTATATTAGGAAAAATAAGAAAACGCTTCAATATAATAAACACGATTTTTGTTTTTCCCTTTTTCTGCTTCTCCTGCCTTAAACTCCTAATACAAGCATTTGACTTTGTCTTCACTTATGTTGGTCTAACATTATGTTAATACATAATATCTAAGCATTTGTGCATATTGCCGTGTTTGGGATAACTTTGAAGACTGTAGAAGATTCTCGGCCAATCTTCTGGCTACTAACATCAACAACATTTAAAGCTGTAGTTGCTTCCTGCCTTGAAATTGCCGATGTCACTAAATTAGTGATGGTGACAATGAGCACACAGCATTTAGTTTAAACTTAGAACATGAAGGGAACAATAATCACCATTCTAACACTCATTTTTCTACAAGCAAAGAGTTTGATGCAAGCTTTACCTGGACATGATAGACAAATCCAGTAGGGTTTGGGCTCTGTGAGGCAACCCTGTGAACTAGCAAGTCAGTCAGTGAGTGCATTTTAAAATGTTATAATAAATTGTTCATACTTATTTTTAGTATTTTATAGAGATAATATATATATAATCAGATTTCAGAGATGTTGCGATGTGGCTTCAGCTGACAACCATTCCTGATAATCATGTGGTGGAAAGGCTGGCACAAGGAAAGGGTATGCGGTCAAATCAAAAAGTCTGTGCTTCCTCTTGGACTAACCTCTTCTGCCGTGCAGAAGAGTTTTGATCATTTTGACTAAGATAAGAGATCAATACCTTAACACTAACCTCCTGAAATGACAGAGCACAAATCAGTCCAGCCTACACCTGACCTCAACCGCACACTAATGCTCAAGCTACAAGACAGAAGTCTGGCTTCTGTCTTTCTTCGGCCACACAGAGTCCAGCCAGTAACTAGAGTGCAGGTCGAGATAGAGTCCAGGCCTAAAGTAGAGTCAGTCTTTGTCAGCTCTCAGACATGAACACTTAAGATGCTTCTGGGTGAAGCACAGGGCAATGGTAAGAGGGGGGTGTTTGGACTTGAACTTAGTGCTTGGGAAGATTTTGTATAACAGCTTCCAGGCATGTTGAGACTTTCATCTAATCCTTTTGAGTAAAGAAAGGAATCATTCTAAACGTTTGCTTGGAAGAATGTTAAAACATTGTGGCGTGACTTTATGCCATATGTTATCATAAAGAACCTCCAAATCTTCTTGACAGTCACTACACATGATTTCTTACTTAGGGTCCACAAAGTTACACATATCATTTACATGTATCTTTTTTAGAAGATGTTTGGATATGTTCTAGTAAGAATAAGGAAAACACATAAGCACTTGATTATCATAGAAATGAGTAACACTAAAGTTTAGTGGATGCGATTCAAACATTAGATGTTAGAGCCACATCTAACATGGAAAAAAGTTGGTAAAGATATTTTTTAATGAAAGAGACATTTTCAGGAAGCATCTGTATTCTTCTAAATAAAAGAGCAAATGTGGCTCAGTAGGTCGGGTTCGTGGCAACCTGGAAATTTGTCAGTTAAAACCACTGAATGCTCAATTGCAGTGACCAATCAGTGTGTAAGACATTTCATCCACTTTGCTGGTGGTGATCAGAAGGCCTGGTAGCAATTTATGTATGTCTAAAACGATGTATGTGATTTTTAGGTGTAATGTCTAATGAATTCCTAGGGGAAACCTACATAAGTTATAAAATCATGCCAAGCAGAAAGTAGTTGTAGTTTAAACCCCAACCAGCATTGGGCATTCATGCTCTGTTAGAAAGTGGTGTGTCTAGAAACAGTCTTTTAATGCATTTGCCCTGCTTTCAAACCGGCTTACCATCGTCAGATACATTCAGCAGTTCATTTTAGTGAATACGGCACCAGTTGCAAAAACTATACTTGTTTTTATGGTTATTCCTAGATCCTGTGTGTCAGATATTGAAAGCCCTACAGACTTGTGATAGTGGAACAGTGGCCAACCTAAGCAGAGTTGCGTTTATGAAAACCAAAGACAGAGAATGAATAAATCGGGAAAGCTGATTATCAGACACATTTTAGGAAAGGTATGCAAGAAAGTGTCCAACAGTAACATGATACTAGACCCCAGCAAACATGCTTCAGAGACTAGACTCCAAGCAAAAGTCTGCATGACTCAGCCTTGAAAGGTTCTTGGAGAAAAAAAATTAAAAAAAATTTAATCCTTGGATTACAGCCACACAGCACATGGCAAACTCTTTTTCTGTACTTGTTCTTCCAAATAATTTAGCAAGCCCTCTGTCATGACATCTCTGTTTACAAAATTAAGTGTTTTAGTTGTATTTCTTCACGATGGAAAGAATTAGTAACAGTGAACATTATTTATGTAGTTGTTACTGATATTGGAGCAATAAAGCATTAATAAAATTCAGCTTTACTTAATGGGAAAATGTATTTGAGTGCTTGTTCTTTTCCCATTCAGTTACAATAAGTAACACTTTTTGTGGCAAGAGTCAGTCTTAGAATTTCGAGTTTTCACTTGCGGACACAATTTGCTCTCCTTCCCTCTAAGTTTGACATTCAGCCAAAAATAGGCATTAAGTACAGTTATTTTCTAAATGTAAGTAGGTAAGCAATGAACTTTAGTGTGTTTCGCAAACATAAACATTACCAATGCTGGGACCTCGGAGAATCTCTTTGCATTATCGGGACGGTTATGATAAGCTCCAATCCAGAGAAACTCTGCACATCCAAACTAATAGTAAAAGAGACCACAACTGATATTCTATCTCAACTTTAACCTATGTTGACAGAAGAGTGTTTTGGGAAATTACCCTACATTTTAGACTGTATTCGGCTGACATATCATATGTGTGGGTGTAGGCGTCCTCTGTCTGGTGCTCAAATGCCCTGCATCAGCAAATCCAACACCATGGAAAGGTTGCCACAGAGAAGATATGCAGTTTGTGGATAAAAAAAAAAAAAACTGAACTGAAAAGATAATTGACATAGACATCAGAAATTTTTTTGAGTTGCTAGGGCAACCAAATGAGAAGCCACTTTCTAGAAAGCATGGTCCAGCTGAGCTAACCATTACATGGTTTCCATACCGATGGAAATATTGGACTGTCTTCTTCCCACATAAGATGTTTACTGAAATATTTAGGTCTTCTGGCAATATTCTGTTTCTACAAGCCCGAGTATCTCCGTGTTCTGTCAGTTCTCTACCAAACAGACAGGCAGAAGGAAAAAAATATGCATCAATTGGGATGACACAGGAACATTATACACATTGTACAATATGTATAATCACACTAAAAGGCATGCTATTCTATTCTATTCTATTCTATTCTAAAACTGCACAAGAAAAGATTAAACCATCAGACACATAGTGATTACATCTATTTTTTATGAGGACATGTTAATCTGGTTATTTTACCAGTAAATAGTTGTAGGAGCATAGAATGGCCTTTTCTCTATGTCTGAGAATGGACATCAGATAACAATGCTGGTCAGAATTTATAAAGAACTAGCAAAATAAGTTTTTGCCAGTGTTGTAGATTACCACAAATCAGTAGGTAAGGAAAATCAACATAGTGTTAAGCAAAAGGTGAAATGAATGTTTAGTTCAAATGATGATTTATGTCCTTTTAATATCTATAAACTGATGAAAAACGTAACTATTAATGTGTTCCTGAGAGAAATTAGTATTTGAAGCAACTACATCCAAAGAACAGCATAAAACGGTTGGAATAGGGAGGAAGTTACAAGTTCCTTCAAAATTATTTAAAACATCTCTAATCTTTGTTCACATTTCTGACATTATAAGGTTTTATCTTTAGCAGAAATGAGCCGTGCGGCATCTTTTAAGTTAAACTTGTTAATCAAATCAAGGCATAGCAATCGGTTCTCTATCAGAGTTTGGTGCTGAGAGTTTGTAGAGTGAGGTCAGTAAATTAACTTTGTTCACAAACCTGCTGAAGCTGTCAGCACCGCAGCCAATGCTGCAACAACCCGCACATAAACATGCGAGCTCATAAAGATAAAGCTGACCACCAGAGAACAGAGCATCACTAAAAAGAAATGTTGAAATCATTCAGATTCACAGAACTCACAAACACCTTGGCAGACAAACACAAGTTCAGCAACTATCCCGACTGTTTTGGCTCCTTGGCTCCTTGTCAAAACTTAGAATAGATTTTAAGATTCTTCTTTTGATATATAAAGCCCTCACTAATCAAGCTCCATCGTATATTAGAGATCTGATTACTCCTTATGTCCCTAACAGAGCACTTCGCTCTCAGACTGCAGGTTTACTGGTGGTTCCTAGAATCTCTAAAAGCACGATGGGAGGCAGATCTTTCAGTTATCAGGCTCTTCTCCTGTGGAACCAGCTTCCAGCTTTAGTCCGTGAGGCAGACACCCTGTCTAGTTTCAAATCTAGGCTTAAACCCTTCCTGTTTGATAAAGTTTATAGTTAGGAAGAGGTAGAGAAGACAGCCCAATCCGGTTGGGGGAGGAACTCAGTCTTGATAGACGGTTCTCCTTTGCTCTACCTTCTTCATGTCTCACTCTATAGGGTTAAGTTATTTAAGTTTTTCTATAGTTATGCTGCTATAGGCTTAGACTGCTGGAGGACAATCTGACCACTTCTCTCTCTACTACTTTCTTCCTTTGTCCAATCTACATAATTACCGTTATTTCAACCTTGTTAACCTTTTGTTTTCTCTTAGTGTTCTTCTTTCCATAGCAACCAGACCTGGGCTGGCGTTCTGTTAGCTGAGACAGCTTCTTGGAGGAGAACATGGGCTGAGATGCTTCCAGTGACGTTCTACAACTGCTGCTATAAACTCTTTTATTTCAGTATCCTGTGCTTCTAATTTAGCTTTCTTTGTCCTCAAACCCCCAGTCGCTCGTGGCAGATGGCTGCTTGTACTGAGCCTGGTTCTGCTGGAGGTTTCTTCCTGTTAAAGTGGAGTTTTTCCTCTCCACTGTCGCTACATGCATGCTCAGTATGAGGGATTGCTGTAAAGTCAACGACAACACAAGCCATTGTTTCTGCCTGCTGATTCCAGAGGAGTGAATGCTGCAAGTCAATGACTCGATGCAATCTGCTGGGGTTCCTTAGATTGGAAACGTTTTCAAACTGATTTGTTTATGATGTATCTTTGATTTTAATTGATTTTCTGTGAAATGCCTTGAGACGACACCTGTTGTAAATTGGCGCTATATAAATAAACTGATTCTTGATTCTTGATTCTTTAGAATTTAAATGAGATGAGGTGATGTGTGTTTATTTTTTCCCTTAACATTTATTGACAGCACGTTTTTTGTTTGTGTAAATTTTAAACATTTTTCCCTCCTAGACATCAGTCAAGTTGTCTTTGCATAATACGTAGCATATAAAGAAACACTTTAGAAAACTTTGTTTAGGAAAGTTTGAACATGTCCTCTTCAATACAACCTTCACCAAAATCTCAAATTACAAGTTTACCTCAAAACAAGTCTTGTGCCAAAGAAGAAATTTGAAAAATATTGAAAAAATAGGAACAGAAACACTGAAGGGCTTTAAGTAAAAAGGTAAAATTAGGTTGGTTTGCAGGCATAACTAGACCTGGCAGGTCACGTCACGCTTCAGGTTTCTCCAAGATTTCTGCTGGGGATATTGGCTGTATGCAAAACCACCTATGTGTGATGTATAGATTCAAAAATTGCAGATTTTCCTCTCTGAAAAAATTAAACTACTGGCATGTGAATTGAGAGAAGATGATTAGTATTTGGAAGAGAGTTACCATTCATTAACTCCAGTAAAGTTATAAATATAAAATAAACTAAGCTTCATGGTTGCTTAAAAGGTGAAAATCCCTATTCAACTGAAACAGTCTTTTATCTACACATGAAAACCTCCATCCGTTTTTATTCAGTTTGTCCAGGGGTAATGAGGGTGTACAGCTTAAAATAGGCCTTCAGCCAACTCCTCAGGTGGAATCCCGAGGGGCTTTAAGGCAAGCCAAGAAACACAGTCTTACCAACGTGTCTTAGACCCTCCCTGGAAACTTATGGAAAACTTCACCAGGCAGGGATAATAATCTGAGCCACCTCAACTGACTCCTCTCACTGTGTAGACCAGTAGCTCAACTCTACTCTGCCAGATGACAGAGCTTCTTAGCCAATCTCTAAGAGAGAGCACAGACATCCATTTTGGTACCCTCCCTTTCCCTTCCTTAAAATCCACCAGTTGAGACAGGACCTCATCCCTGACCTGAAGAGGGTCGTCTACCTTTATCTGTCTCTAGACCATGACCATGGATCTGGAGGTGGTGATTATCAGCACACAACAAACCATTACATTGAAAGTCATAACCACATCAGTACCACAATTAGAAGAGACCTAATCCTGCCTCCACTTAAATTGATCCCCTCAACACCTTGGCTGTCTATTATTACCAGAATTAGTGTCAAAGGTGCAACCTTGGCAGAATCTATCTCCCAACATAAGTAAGCTTGACGTATTGCCGGAAACCAAGCTCTGGTACTAGTTGTACATTGACCTGGAAAAGCTATTTCAAGTGTCCTGGTACCCAATGCCACCTAGAGAACCCCCCACAGGACTCCCCTAGGAATACGGTTCAAAGGCTTCTCCAAGTTCACAAAACATATTTTGACTGCTTGGACAAACTTCTACGTCCCTTCCAGGACCCTGCTGAGGTTGTGCAGCTGGTGCAGGCTTCCACGGCCAACACCACACTGTTCCCCCACAATCCGAAGATCAACTATCTGATCTACCCTGCTATCCATAATTACCCATAATGTGATACTCTACAGTTGTAATATGCTTGTTGGTCTCCCTTTTTGAGTAGGGGGTCCGTCACCCTAATTCGCCTGTCCAGGAGAACTGTGCCTGAAGTCCACATAATGCTGCAGAGTCATGTCAGCCAACACAGCCTCACAACATCCAGGGTCTAAGGAACTTTTTTTTTCCCTCTATCTTGAAAAGATGGGAGGGCAGGGACAGGTGCGCACTAATGAGAACATATTTTACTTACTTTATGGTATGCATGCTCACATTTGTACCAAATGGCAATTTGATGTAAGCAATTATCCTAAAAGTCATTTTTGGAACATACAATCTTCAGGCTAAATCCCTCCAGGCTTGGATTTAAACCCACGACCTTGTTGCTACAAGAGTACAGTCCTATCAACTGCCCCACAAAGCCGCTCTGTTTTGGTATCATCTTTGTATGATTAAATACAAAGCTTGTACAAGTATTCACAGGAATAATGGTTCAAACATGTTCATCTTTACCTCAGTTTTAATTTACTTAAGAGAGATGCTCTGCCACATATGCTGGGCTTCTTTCATCCCCAAGGCAAAATGTGGTTGTTGAAATGGCATGATTTGCTAATTATGCAACATCACAAGACTGGCTACATGTAGTAATATCAAACTTTTATATTAACTTGATTCTAAATTGTAAAAACATGTTCTGATCAACATTAGCTGATCAGCACAAACAGAAAAAAGTAAATGTTAGTGCAATGAAAAAGATTTTAAGAACTCTTTTTTCAAAATGAGACAACACTGAATCAGGAACATGTGCTTACTGGATGTTTTGTGTTTGCATTTAATTATGAAGTTGAAACTTGGATAAGACAATGCCTTCATACCAAACTTAACACGTTCCAGTTAAGCTTGAAAAGCAGTGGGATTTGTTGATTAGGAAATAAGACTTGCTGTTCCTATTATTTTTTAGATTCAAAGCAGTCTAAGTTTGTTTAGTTTTTTTTCTGCTAGTATTTATTTATTATTAAAATGATTCAAATACATTATAGGAGTAAAGTTTTACATGTATTGTGACAAACATGAACAATTGCAGAATGGTTCGCAGACCTGCCTTGGAAGTTTCAATTAGTTTAATGAGGCAGAATTATGATTGCTTTAATGTAAAATTCTTGCTCGACCAAAATGAAATATAAATTTATATGTGTTCATATTAAAAATATCAGTCTGGTGTAAGATAAAGTCATCTGCAAAATTCATTTGATCTCGGTCTGTTTTGAATGGCAGACAAGGGAAACATGGCAACGAACACAGAGTTTCATCAAATCGGCCTCCTCCTGCTCCACACATCCCTGACTGGGACAGAAATGAAACAACACTCAGAGATCGTTACGCTTTACGTCTGACAATAAACAGATCACATGGCCTGTTAACACACCAGACCTAATTTATTCAAGCATCTTCTTACGCCAACAACCACAATCTAACTCAAAGCTTGGCCTCAAATGAAGCTTATCTCAGAGCCATGTATGATGTATCATGTGCTAAAAGTCCTACGACCTGTTTTATGTATCATGTTGCATAATGTCTGCATTTATTTTAGTACAGGGGGTATTTTTTCCTTGAATTCTGTGATTAAACAACTTTTACTAAAATCAAACCAAAGAAGCTGTTTTTAATTCAGAAAGTACAAATAAAAGCCAAGAACTTTATAGGCTATACTTTACTTTTACTGTAATCTCAGCTTTTAAATACCAATTCTGCAACATATCCAAACTCTGAGCTTTTGTGTTTTTCTTTAGTTTCGATTATTCTTGAGTTTGATAACTTGAGCTTCCCTCTCTTGTGAAGGCTGTTGAGTTTTAAGTCAGAACGCAGCCCTGACCCCTTGAGGGAGTTGCTTTCCCAAAATGTCTCAGCTCTGGAAACAAACTGGGAATTTACAAGTTCAAGCTCTGGTTTTGCCGTTTCAGAGCCAGCGCAGATGGAATCAACAAGCGACGAAAAAATGAATAATATCTTCCTAAAGGCAATAAATATTCTACTTTTTAACAATAATCTGGACATAGAGGTGATTAACGTAGACACTGTAAAGAGTAGCTGGTAATTGCTGATATATAATGTATGATGACACATTTACAGATGCTCGAAATTATTCTATATTCTTTTTTCTTCCAAGAGGGAACTACGGTTTCCAGTCAAAGATCTGTTGCAAAATTGTGGAAATCACACAGCAGGATGGGTTAGTGGTTGCTGAAACCTTTCCATAACCCTGGAATAAATCAGAGTGAGTGCTCCCGACAGACGCCGAAAGCCACACTGTCCTTGAGCAAATCACTGCTCTGGGAAACAAAAGTGAGCTTAACACCCTAATCTAAACGTGTATTACGGTCTAGACATATAAAGCAAGTAGGAAATGTCAGCAGCGATGCAGGGAAAAAGTTATAGAAAGTACCTGAAACAACTGCCATTCTTCCCTCCAGCTGTGATACAGGAATACTCCACAGTCAAGATTTTATTATCTGGACACTCCATCCTAAAGAATGAGGCATAAAAGGGAAGAAGAACGGATGTGATTGACCCTGAGTGTTTTAAAACAGCCCTAAAAGATAAATCATGTAAACAGGAAGCAGAGATTTGAAGAAAGTTGAGCCCCAAAAGTCCAAGAGAGGTTCAAGTTTATTATGTGCTCCACTTTTGTAGTTTGAACTATGACCTAATGACATAAGGCCTTAAACCAAACTGACATATTCAGATATACCAAACTCAGTTTAAAAAACTCCGGTTTTCTTGTTTTCTAATTTCTTCACAGTAAGATTTGGTGATTTTAATTGACTATATAATTGGAACATGAAGACTGCTAAGTTCTCATTAAACAACCATTAATTAGTTTATCCCATAAAAGTTAATAAAAAGGTCATCTAGAAATCAATCCATTACTTTTTTTTCTTGTTAAAGTACATATCAGTGCTGTTATTGTTTGTGTCACTTGAAGGCTCGTATCACATGGGATCCTATAACCACTTCAGTTGGGTCTAAACTGAATGAAGCACCATTTTAAGGTCACATGATTTACATAAAAACATTAAAACATGAAGTAAAACAAGAATCCTTAGTCTTTTTTCTTTACAACAAAGTTCTGTGTATTTTTGGAATATTTTTATGGACAGAACATTTTACAACTAAACATATAAAAAGTTAAAATTTTTAACTTGATATGATCTCTCAAGTATGTTGACGAACCCTGTTTTTGCATGCCTACACACTTGACAGGGTGTATCTGTGAAGATTACAGTTACAAGCCTTCCCATCTTCCATTGGAGTTAGTTCTGGGCTTTGACTGGGCCATGTAACCAGTAGAATAGGCACTAAAATAGAATAAATATTTTTTTGTCATTTTCACTGTGGTATAAATGTGTTTTTAGGTATGATTTCAAGATGTTATGGTCAAAAATCACTGTGGTTTCATGATATAATCATTTAGGCATTGCCTGTTAAAAGGCATTCAAGAGCTCTAGGTTGAGGCGGTTGTGTGGTGGCGCCCTGTTACACACGTTACACACATAAGTGACTGAAGCAGGCAGTTAGCACATGTCCATTCCTTATAAAGCCAGTAAACATTTTTTACTACTGAGTAAAAAAACAATCTGCATTTGAGTAGAGAACCTTCTGCATGATGCTGAGACCAGTATGTTTCATCATGAAAATGGGCCGATTAAGATCTTCCCCAGAGTTACACTTGGTCCTGTCTGCTTCTTTTAGATAGTAGAGATAAAGTTTTTACAAGCAAATCGTGCTTAATACTTACCAACAACATTATCGTTGATGTCTTTATGTCTATTTGTTCTCTAATTCTTCACTAACCACAAGGTTGCATTACTAACAGGGGCATTTGGTTAAGTCATAGGATGATTTCTCAAAGCAGTTGCTTTTAATGATCTTTTTAGGAACCTGAGTAATCAAGGCATTGAAAAGAAATACAAACCAATTTGTTGGGATGTTCAAGAGTAAAAAAAAAAAAAAACAAGGAAAGGAGTGGAAGCACTTTTAATTTTCTTTTTAGATCCTTGTCAGTGCCAAACCATTAGAGGCTCAATTTGATGATCAGCGGGTTCGCAGCTGACTGACCTCCACCTCCTGACCTCCTGACCCACTCTCACCAGGTACCTGGATAACAGCCGTCATGTTATGGACAAGCAGAGCAACATCTGGCTGATCTGCGACTTCAACGCTGAGGATTTCTCCTCTCTGCGTCTGGCAGGTCAGATGAGATGAGAGATCACCAGTGGTTCCTCTGTTTGCCCTAAACTGACGATCACGTACTTGTTTGAGACAAAGTTTAGCCAGTAATATTGCCAGATGTGTTTACCCGCTTAGATTTATGGAGAATGTTCTTAAGGTGTCTTAAGGATATTTAGGAATAATAACAACTACATGCATGGATGGTTCAGGCAGGAATGATTCTCCACTTTACCTTGACGTGTCCACTGATGTCGTCGTCCTTATAGAGCTGGCTCCGGATTCCCACAGGAGGACAACACAGAAAGCTCCAAAGGGAAGAAGAGTCGCGCCGTTAATCTGACCCATGTCCCTCTGATGATCCATTGGATGAAAGCCTAACATCCGCTCAGCCTCGCTGCTTCCATCAGTCAGTGACCCGCGTAGTCTGCGCTGCTCACGGTTTAAGGAGCTGACGCGCACTGCGGCGCGTCGGGAGCCGCTTCCTGGCTTTTTACGCACAGAGACGGAGAGCTGCTGAGGGATCCGCTCCTGCTAATCCCTCTGGGTTCACATTCCTGCCTCAGAGGAGAGGCTGCAAGCGACTTAGTGTCCAGCCTGACTGCATCATGGTGGCTACACAGACAGCTATACTCAAATAAAAAGGCGGGGACGTTGTAGTTCATTTTAAAAGCATCTTATTTGACAAAGAGACATTAGAGTTGGTTGTTTAGAAATGTACAAACTAGGATTGTGTAAAAATGCCTTAAAAAACTACTAATAAGGTTAACTTTCCAAATCTGAATAAAATAAAATAAAATAAAGAATTGTTAATAAAGGAATAAAAAAGACAGAAACTTTTACTTTTACACCAAAAAAGTCATAAAACAAATGACAAATTCAATCAAACTTTGTAATAAAAGGAACAGGTTAAGTTTAAGAAAAGTTTGTTTTAAATACAAGTATAGACAGTTTAGATAATGAATTTTAAAACAATAACTATAATTATAGATAGATAACAAAGAAGGATAGTGAATTGTAAAATATTAAAATTCCTCAAGGAAACCCCAAGAAAAAAGGACAATAAAATAAATGAGTTGCCTGTTTCACTCAAAAAATCCAAACACCTACTCACTCTCTTGGTCACACTTTAGACCTTGTGCTGACTTATGGTATTGAGTGTGAAAAAATTATAGTGCTGCCTCATAACCCTCTCCTTTCTGACCATTTTTTGATAACTTTTGAGTTCTTTTTCACCGAGTACTTAAAATCTGAAAGAAAATGTCTTTATAGT
>JAVLVB010000173.1:681401-707496 GCA_032876305.1 Orestias chungarensis | reverse complement strand
ATTCCAGAGGAGTGAATGCTGCAAGTCAATGACTCAATGCAATCTGCTGGGGTTCCTTAGATTGGAAACTTTTTCAAATTGATTTGTTAGAATGTATCCTTGATTTTAATTGATTTTTTGTAAAGTGCCTTGAGACGACACCTGTTGTAAATTGGCGCTATATAAATAAACTGATTCTTGATTCTTGATTCTTGATTCTGTTTATTATTTTACTTGTTTTCTACATTTTGTCAATCTGGGAAATCCCCATTCCCTAAGAAAACAGTTATTTTTGTTGGAAACTCATTTATCACCCCTGCTGTTATTACAGGACAGTTTTCGCCTTTTGAGATTTCACAATATTGAGTAGAGACATATCTGTGCACTCCTCTAGATGTGGGTAGAGCACACGAACATTGCTTTCAAGTGAAAGCAACACTATTTCAACATACTTTCAGTTCTTTCCCGAAAATAACCCAAGAGTAGAAATGTTTGGTTAAAAAAACCCACCGGTTCTTAGAAATAGATCATAACATCCGATTTAATATTCCAGTGACATTATGGTGTTTTTACAATATAATATATTTACATGAAGATTGCCCAGCAGAGAGAAATAAGGATAAAATACACCTTTAAATGTTTGAATGACAAGGTAGACATTATCATACTTAAAGATTGTCTGCTCTTGTCTTTATCAGTTTGAGGGACAGAAACAGCATTCTTTGTCAAATTATAGGCTTACATAGTAAAGGTTTTTACACTAAACTTGTTTTAACTAAAATAATAAAATGCTTTTATAACATTATATAAATGGAATGGAAGTCTACGATCCAGGAAGGCCGATAGTGGAGAAGCTGGGAGTTGGAGTAAACCTGAGGCAGCAAAGAAACCGAATGTGAGTATGGTGGTGAATGACTGACGGGTTGTACAGATTATAAAACTTATAAGAGAAACTTTATGGTTGCCAGTCATTGGTTCAGGTCTGGGGAAGTAAACAGTAGTATTCTCTGGGGCTGTTTTTCTTGAGAGCATCTTCAGGTTATCTCGGAAAGTTAACGTTTACAAAGGAGAGGGAAAAGAAGGTTCTAAACGCCTGGTGCCATTAAAAAGGTCAGCAGTGACAGAAACCCCAGTTTGTCGATATCTTCATGGTGCCGGATCAAGTGGAAGATAATTGTGTCAATTGTTCCTACATAGAATGTGTAACATTGTTTGTCGTAATGTTCATCATATTTACAGCGTGCTAAAATATAGCAATTATTCACTTGTGTTTTCTTTGCTATTAGATCAAATATGTCAACAAAATATTTTACAGAACTAACTAAATGACAGGTTAAAGCGTTTTACAGAACACTTATCTTTGTTTACTTTGGAATAGCTGATGAAGGTGCAAGATGAGAAATAAAAGAAAATAGAAACGGGTTTGTTAGTAAAAAAATCGGATCTTTGTAATACATAATAATTATCCAGCCATTATTATTGTTGTTGTAATCAAACATCCAATGACAGCCTGATTGCTTGAGATGTGAGTTTGCCGTAGGCTTTAGCCTTTGACTGAACGCAGTGCAATCTGATTAACCCACGGCACTATGTTCATTTGTTCACTTTTTTTCTTCACACACAAGGAACAATTGTGGTATGTGAGTTAGGAAACCGTAGACTGGTATGTACTGCACCACATGCTTTTCTTTTTTTAATTACTGCTATGAAAAATGGCTCTTATTCGGCACACATGTCTCAAACATTACAATAAAGCAAGACGTGGAGAAGCTGCGTAATGCATAGATTAGGTACTAACCAAGAGTGCAACAGGAGTACATGAGAGCCTAATGCTCTGAAAAATAATAGGAAAAACTGTGTATGTGGAATAGACTTCATAACAAATTAAGTATTTTATATTACAGTTTTTGGGGAGCTGATTTGTATGGATTGCATGATCATGTTTTCTGGTTCACACAATCCATACGAACATAAAGTCATCAAATACCTGTGTGAGAATACTTTGACCAATTGTACCCCCTGAGGACCAAGTAACACGGTGGTTAGTGCCTCATCCGATGAGTCTAGGTAACTCTGCACTAGAAGGTGGATGAGGTTCTTCCATGTCATTAAAAAGAAACATCTGGCTTTATTTATAGTAAAATGAATAGCATTGGAAGTACACACGCCGTGTACACGCCTGCTATTGAAGCTGCTGAAACGGAGGGTCTGCCTCATTATTATGACCACACAAGCCATGATTTTCTTTTCCCAAGAAGAGTCTCCTTTTACTTTAGTTTGAGGCTGTAATGTAGTATCTATCTGGACATGAGCCCCAGAGAGGCTTGTATCCACACGCGCTGATTGATTACGGTCATAAAAGCTTACCTGTGAAAAATATCCGTGTCTGACATGTCTGTGACGCTGCACTATATGTTCAAGGACTGTGAATATTTTTGCAACATTCTAAAATTAAGTGTTAAAACTGCTTGAAATAAACAGCTGAGTTTAACCAAAAGAATGGGAGTTTTTAACACTTCTTTGTTTTCACTTAGTTACAGTAACTTGGTCACAGAAACATTTTCAACAGCAGACGATGCACAGACTATTAAAACTGAAGAAACAAAAAACAGTTTACTCGCTCATGAGCCGTCGGCTTAGGAATGATCCTCAGTCATATTTTACAAAACAGAGCATGTATATTTTGAAAGCTAGAATCTTTTGATCATGCAGAACGAGAAAAAAAGTTTGCTGGAACAAAACTGTCAAATATCCTATGGGACAATGATTGTATATGTTTTCCCTTGTGCTGCTTTAGAAATGCTGATGTCCTAACTCAGGACGGGAAAGCTCAGCATTACTGTAACTTCCTTTGCTAATAAAACCGCTTTATCCCAACATCATATGTTACCATTGAGCCAGTCTTCAAAATACTCTAAAAGCTTTCAGTTTAAGGAGTAAGACAGATAAGGTCATGACACAAACCTCACAGGCATAACCTTTTCTGTTAGGATATGCACATAAGACAAATACCGTAGATCTTTCTTCCATTTCTGCATGCTATATTTGTATGTCTTTTTGATTTATTTATGTTTTACTATCCCAAAGCTCTGATGAGGAATCCCATGATACATGTCCTGAAGTTTTCTTCGCATATCTGTAGCTTGTATTGCAGAAGACTGTTTAATAAAATGTGGTCTGCATTGTCTCTCTTATCAGAGTAAACTCCTGAGTATTCAAACGAAACAAACAGAAAGGTTCTGTTAGTATAAAAACAGACCTCGTGGTGGTGAACCTATTTTGCAATAAAACTTGCACATCATCAATGATGAACATAAAGGATCACAAGTAAAAAGTTCCTAAAGTGTCCGAAGTCCCATATTGTAGATTCTGTGTTCAATCCTATTCTCGCATAGGTCTTATAATTTATTATAGTATTTAAAATTGCTATCAGGGTGTAAACTGGACCGGGGGATTAGAATTTCGTCCCACCTCATGTAACACATGTGATGTGATGACAAATAAAACTCCTTGATTCCTTGATTCCTTGATTCCTTGATTCCTAAAGTGACCCTTTGGCAAACCTTTGGAAAAAGTGATTTAATTGAACTTTTCCTTAATGTTTGTTGGTTGTAGTTTTGTAGTCAGCAACATATATATATATATATATATATATATATATATATATATATATATATATATATATATATATCATGTAATCATGATTAGACCTTGTTAAATGTCTGTTTTGTAAACTCATTAAGTGCTGTGGTCAGCACAAATAATCACCTACTGTAAATACCCCTTCCTGACTTTGTTTCACAACGTATAATGATTAAAGTCGTTAAAAATCTTTATTGAACAGATTCTGCAATTTGGCTTCAAATTGGCTAGGCTTGCCCAACTTGAAGCTGTTGCTGAAAAACACAAACCTTTCTCTCCCTGGAGACATTGAATAAGCTTTATGGGATTTTCCTTTGGTTGCTGTTTTGGTCATCAATATAATGTAAGACCCTTTCAAGTTGATCACTTTCGGTTGGCATTGATGTTCAATCATCCAGAATATTACAATCATAAGTCCTTAATTATACTTCTACTGGGTGGATACGTCGAAGTGCTTACGGGGCAGCCTGGATTTCTTTCTCTGGTAATTCAAAAGCCATTAATATATTAAAGTATGTGACTGACTACCATGTAAGTATTGTAACATTGCAATTGTAGATAAGCAAAAAAACAATTGCCAAAATGTGACCAAAAATGAGGGCAGGACTAATGACTTGTATTAAACTAAATAGAGAAATGAATGTGCCTTTAAGAGTTATTGCTCTGACTAAAAGTTAGAGAACTAGTCAATCTATGTAAAACCATCAACAAGCGGTACATGGCTCAGCTCCTCCTCATAAGGCTGAATTTTGTAGGGTATAGGATGCTATCCACATAGTTTGTCAATGTTGTAGTTTATTTTTTTACATTTGCTCCTTTCTAATTTTCTTTTACAGTGGGGGAAAAAGTCTCCCCTGACACAATATTAATATAATTACATAATGATGGAAGAGGAATCCTTCAAACCTCCTGCACTGTTGTCCTAGCCCTCGGGCTATTATGTTTGTGTTTTGAAACAAATTGCCATCATCAAAAAGCCAGTCACCGAATGAAAGCATAATTCATTATGGGGAATTTATAGCCCCATTTTGCCCCCATGAACACTCCCAGCCCTACTGTATCTGCACAATCTTGGTTGATTTATAGTTTGTGAGATGCTTTGAAAGGGGGAGGCTTTCTTGGGCTCACAGGTGCACCCAGGAATCAGCAGGCTGGGAACACAGACTCCTACTGGCCTGGATCTGAAATGACTCCAAACCTAACACATGTTGCTTGCTCCACTACAGAGGCAACCGTCTGTCAGAACATGTTACAATGTACCATCCATCTGCAAGGTTAAAAAAAAATAGTATGCTAAATGTTTTTGCAGGTGCAGGTGAGAAATGTCTGAGAGATCTTGAGTCAACTGTTGGAGGCAGTATAGTAAATATAATAATGGGAGAAATTGCCAGAGGGTTTGAGGATCATCTTGCAATATTTTCAGAAAGTAAAACACAAGCAGAAATGTAATGATAATAATACATTTTTATTCAATACAACCATCAAAATAATCAAGGGCAAAGTATGAAACAAGTTAAAAATATTGGGACAGTTAACCAACAAAACACCAACCACTTACCCAAGCACAGCTGCAAAGATTTAACCAGTACGCAAGATTACCTCAAATGGAATAGAAAAAGAAAATTTGTAGAAATTATGACATTTTTAACTATGTTAATAACGTTTCTGTAACTAACCTAAAAACCTTAACTTGTGATTTGTTTTTGCTGTTTGTTCTGCACGTTTTTTGTTTTTTTTGTTTAAAGGATATAAAGACACAGAGCTAATGCACATCGGTTTACTAATCAGACCTTTTTGTTGGTGTTCAAAGCATAAAAAATAGTAGTCAAACATAATTTTAGTGTTTTAAATTCAAATCTCCATTATTACCCACAGTTGTGGGTAAAGACAGACTGAGCTTTCAACACAGTCATTTCAATGCCAACATTATGGCTGTTGGTTTCTGGTGTGTCTAGGACACTGCTCACATACCACATTTCTCCTTGTAGCCTGGTCATCCTCACTAAATGAATTAAGGGTTTAAATATTTTATTGTATGAATTAGAGCTTCAATCGTAACACGTTCTGACACGACTGCTGTCTTGTGTGGCAGTAGCAATATGTGACCGTGTCTGGCATTCAAAAATGAAAGGTCATCACTGTGTCATTTAGGTGACTTCCCAGCTAACTTATGCCTTGCTTTGTGTGTTATATACTTTTTTATACATGAAAATAATAAAAAACGAATCATTAGCTACAAGTCTGAACACACATTAATGGGAGGATTTGTACTAGTCTCTAAACAGACCCTGTCCTGTGTGTGACCTCCGTTTGTTGTACCAGTGTTATAATGTGGCAAGTAAAAAGCTTTGCAAACCAATGTAGGGGGTTAACCCTACTAAACACACTGACCAGTCAGGCCAAAGTGGTGGCACCCCCCCTTGTTGTGGCAACAACACCCTACAATCAAGGCAGATCTCTTACTTTGTGTGTGCTCAGTGATTGTTTTAAGGGGGCAAAGAGCATGGCTAGGCCAGGAATGTTTCCCAACATGGCTGTGACCTCCTTAAATGAGAGGGATTAGAAAGCTGAGGGAGAAGACAAACCTTTCCTTACACGGTGGGCAGATCATCAAAACTGCTGATCAGCAAGGCCGCCAGGTCACAGGCAGTAAAAAAAGGGCTGTTAGGTTCTTGTCCCTAGTCTTTTCTGCACAATCAGGTCTAACAAGGTTTACGATGTTTACATACTGACTGACTCCGGTCTGACAAAAGAGGAACAAAAATATTTTAGATACGAGGTGGACGAAGATCACAAGATTTTTATTATTCCTATCTATCACAGTGGGGTTGTTAAATGATGTCTTAGGACATTAAAGTTTCTGACAGCGGTTGTGACATGATATAACTGTTGATGAATCGTGCAATATTGCAGTATTTCCAGTCGTGCACATTTCGGGATCAACTCCCGTCAGCGAGGTTACACCAGATGCAGAAAGAAAGTCACAAAAGACAATAAAAAATTTGATGATCATTTCCCAAGACCGATTTTTCGTTACATTTTGCCAACATTCAGCGGGGTACGGCATGAGAACAATGTGCGAATTCCCTGGTTGAAACTGCAAACTCTGGGAAGATAATGTGAAACCTTTTGTCATAATTCAGACTGCGCTGCACAGCTGTGTGGCCTGGGAGAAATATTACAAAAGACAGTGAGTCACGCACAGAAATGTTGATGCCGCACTGTTTAAGAAACGTACAGGCTTATTCAACACTTTATTTACACCCAGAGGAAAGACAGAAATAGATGGGACTCAAGCTAAACGTTGCTGTAATTACACACACCTATATAACCGTTGCCTACGCTGCAGCAGGCAAATCCGCTGAATCGCTGCGCATCAATTAAAAGTGTTTTCTGCAGACCTGATGTTAATCATATCAGAAAAACCCACAAACAGCCAATTATAGCTGAACATTAAATCTCATCCTCCATGTGAGGTCTTTCCTCGACACAATGTGAGCATGTGTTCTGTATGTGTGTGGCTGGGAAACAAATAAGGTAAAGTGTCGCAAAAATTGCGTTTCTGCGTCTGTTGATTGTAAGAACAGGATAGAATAAAAAAAGATTAGAACAGAATCCTTAAATTATCCAACAGCTAGGAAATATAATTAACAAGCAGGAAGTATATGGGGTAATAAATATAAGGTACAAGCACGTGGTAAAATACAACATTAGGTATAAAATATAAAAGAACGACTTGTAGAGTTTGCATATTCACATGGTATCAAATGTCAGAATGAGTAGGACATTATCACAAATGCAGTAAGAAAACTTGAAAAAGCCTGGGATGCAACTGAATGTTGCTATTGGCAGATAATATTACATGTGGAGAACTGAGATATGATTGCATAACAGACAATAGTATTGAGTACAGTACTGGGAATCCACTGTGTTATTCTTCCAACAACTGTTACCGAACTAACCTACTCTATATTAGCGGAAAGTTCTCAGATATATGTCAACATTTTTCACAGAAAATGTTGATAGAAGTTCCACAACAGCAAGACAGAACATCTACCTTCTCCTACTGTTCATCACCTAGTTCTGTGATCTAGATTTAAATGAATAAACAGATACTATTTTGCCAAAGCTTTTAAGCTTTAAAGCATTATTTCCTTCATAACGTCCGTGTTCAACTTTCATCTTTAACAATCCATGGTCTTTTTCGCTTAATAGCAAACCAATCAAACCAAATCTAATTATCGGAACAAGAAAATCTAACCCTAATCCAAAGTGGAAAGTATAAATCTGCGTTTTATTTTTGTGCATCAAACCATCAGATTAAATGGAAACTAGGATTGCAACATGGAGGCAGATCCATAAGAAGAGTTACACAGCAACCAAGAATCTCTAGTCACCAGAACTCCCACATTTTTAATTATGAAGCAGCAGTAGCCATGATTAGGAGGGATAAACGGTGTGATAGGAGCATGTCTTTAACAATCTGAGTGCTGGTTTGAAACATCCTGTTGTTTTACAGTTTCCTTTCACTTTCACGGCTACCAGCACAGAAACAGACCAACAGTATTGTTAGTAGTTAGTAAAGGCTGCTTCCACCGTGTCACAGGTCAAAACTAGTTTGTAACCACACCATGTGTGTGTTTTTAGCAGTATACACACACTGAACCTAAGAGAAGAAATTATGTCAGCATTTGTTTTGACAAGATTGTTTTCTGGCCAGAAAATTAGTAGTAGGATAATAGGGAGGCATAAAAGCATAAAAGGTAAAAACAAGCAGGACGCAGATCAGGCCACAACAACATGCAAATGTTTAGCTCTGTTCCTTGGCTGGGTCCACTGTTTTCTGCGAATGCCGTCATCACATTAAAACGAGGAATGCAAGTAACAAGGAAGTTGTGTCGTTAACAAGCAAGTTCGGGATAGATTAAAACCATTCAATTTTCTTAATCAAAACCAAAAGATGAGGAGCGACAGTCGGTCTGCTGCAAGGAGAGAGCATCGAGGAGGTAACGCTTAGCTGCTAAAACCCAACAGGCACGGTCTGCATCACAACAGGACTTGTAGTCTGACTGTGTTTGAAGTGAGAAAAGTGTAAACTCCCGCAGAAAATCTTGTAATAATTTAACTATATAGTGAAATAAAAGGTTTTAAACTATTTCTGTTTTAATGCACTCATACTATGCATGGGTGGTATCTTATTATAGTTTATTCAGTTATTACGGCTTTGTTGAGTTAATCTCATGTAAAATACTTTTGAGTACACTGCTTCTTACATTTAACCAATCTAAATGATAGACTGCTGTCAACACATAAATACAGAAATATACTTAGGAAGCCGGCTGATAATAACTGTTATTCTTACAATAATAAAAAATATAATAGATGGGCTAGTTACTCCCAAAATTAGTTGGTTTATTAGTTGGTTTATCTTAGCTAATGTGTTTGTTTTTATTTAATCAAATTGAGCTTTGTGTCCACATTTGAACGCCATTTTAAATGTTTCACCCCAAGAAATGCATTTACCAACAGCAAACTAAGAGGAATACTAAGAATTTATATACCTCACTACTTTTTATCAGGATATTCTTAAATAAAATCTAGTTCTTAAAGTTGTCACTTAAATATTAAGTTCTATCCGTGTGTAATTGTATTCCAATATATTTTTAGACAGAAGTAAACAAGCAGTGCCATGAATATCAAGGTATGCACCAGGCAGGTCAGAGAGAAAGTTATGGAAAAGTTTAAAGCTAAGTTTGCGGAATACCTTTCAAACTTTTTAACGTCTCACGCATCGCTCCATAATCTGAAAATCCAAGTCCTACGAGGCAAATTTAAATGTACCAAAAGATGGATTTCAACTAAGACTGACTTAGACTTGGCAAGAGGAGCGTTAATCAGCCAACCTTAGTGGAAAGAATCTGTTGTTTGTAGAGTCCATAAATCTGAGCTTTATTGTACTCTGGCAAAAAGAGGGGTTTCATGCAGCAACAAGTCAAGTCTCCCAACTCATCTGAAGATATTTTGAGCTAGAAATGTCAATTTCTTAATACTAAGCCAGTCTTTAAACAATCTTCTTGTTAATTTTGGGTCTAGCTCTTATTTTTATTTAAGTTAAATACAGAGCAAATCCAGCCGTTAATACAGAGACCATAATAATTAATAGAAAAAGTGTTAGAATATGTTCTCATCTTAATTGTTTTGTGTTATGTATTCATGTTTCCTAATTTACTGAAAACTACAGCTGCAAGTTCTGTATCCTGTCACTTTCTGTTTATGTGAATATTGTACTGCCATTGTCCACTGGGGGAAAGTAAGAGCAAGTTCTTGTGTGTATGCAGCACTGTTCTGAAGGAAGAAGAAGAAGTTCTCTACGGCCAGCCGCAAACCCCCAAATACATCCTTAAATCAAACAATCCACCAAGCCAACCAACCAAGCACTTCATCAAACTGAACCCATACCCCTTACTGGCACCCCAAACTCCCCACAGCTGCACACAATCCCACAGCTAACCCTCCTAACGGAAACCCGGGGACCCTCTAAGTGGGAGGACAGGGCAACAAAACAAGAATCTCAGGTCCAATAATCCCAACGACCCTGGGGGAAAACCAAAGTGCTAGTCCCTGCCCCAATCCACCCACAAGGCCAGACTGTCAACCCTAGTCCGGAAATTTACCACATAGGCCTCCAACCCTAGATGATGTGGAAACAGCCCAAGTCTTCCTCTTCCCACACAAATGTGGCATTGATGAGTGGCTTTAAACTGGAGGGGGAGCAACTTCATTCTGGCACAAGGCCTTGAATCACCGTGCTAAGGACCACAAAAGGACCACCACCACACGACACCACAGTGGTGTGGTGAGAGCTCTCAAAAAGATGATTGCACAGAAAGTACAAAATATGCAAGTGGCTTTCATTTACTGTAGCTGACAACATGAAAAAGTTTGTTGCAGTATGAACCCTTTTGCCAGGTCTTGCTCCTTAAGTTTGCTCCCTTTTGACTTTCAGCTTGTCTGTGTTGTACAAAGTTTTAGAAGTGAGAAATCCTGCCCCATGCTTTCTGAGATATGTATCAGGACCGGTTTGAATAAATGTGAAAAATTAAAAACATATTGTAGTCAAAGTGCATGAACCCTAACGAGCTACGATTCTAATTGAAATTCAAAGTAACACAGAGGAACTCAGTTACCCTCAGGCTGGAACGGTTTTGTTTTGAAGACCAAAGACCTCAAGCTTTTATTTCCTGCCCCCGAATCAACACATAAAGGTCCCAACTAACATGAGATGTTTGCTTTAACATCATTGTCACATAATCATCTGACTGCCCTTATTAAGTAGGCCCTGTTTATTAGTTTTGGTCCCCAGGCAGTCAAGCAGAGCTGAAGTGACGCAGAGTTGACACAGTCTTCAGGCTTGAGGTCTTGTCTAAATACATGCAACAGGCTGTTCAACTTCAGTCAGGACTTTGTACACAGCATAATGATCAAATAAGAGATTACTAAATCTTATTTTACCCCTATAGCATTCATTCTTAAATACAAAAATGGTACGGGACTAATGCATTAAAAGAAAAAAGCGGTTATTAAACTGATATTAAATATCTGGGACTGGAGACCCCTGTCCTAAACTGGGGCTTCACAGGTGGACGAATTATCAGAAAAAACAACTACAAATAAACAAATCTAAATTTTTAAATGGAAAATTGCCCGTTTGAAAGTTATCACTGAAAAAAATCATAGAATGTTTCTTGGTCCCGACCAAAATTGACTGTTTTGGCCATGTGATGTGAGGTGTGACTAACAATGCATATTGTCCTAAACGAACGAGCCCCACCTGAGCAATTACAGATAAGCTGGTCAGACAAGAAGGAAGGATAAAAAGAGGAAAATTGGAGGAAAATAAACTATTGTGGAGGAAAACCTGTTAGAGGTTGAAAAAGGTTATTGACAGGAGGTTCACCTTCCGAACAGTTTAAATCGAAACACCTGTGTCAGAAAAGCCAGGTGAAATTCAAAAGCTGAATTATAAATATGTGGCAAGGCATTCAAATATTTTTTTAGGTGTCTTCTCCATCTGATCTGACAGAGTATAAGCAAATTCCATAAGAAATTGGCAGAAGTGTTTAGTCTCTTTAATCTTTAAACAACATTGCAGAAAAGAGTAGTTGTATGTGACTGAATCTGTGTTTAATACATAAGCATGGCAGACTAATTGAAGGCTCTGCCTCTCTAATGTCTTTTTCCAAGGTGATATCTCTGTAGTTATGCTGCCATAGGCTGCTATAGCCTGAGGGTAGTGGATGGCAATTTCTGATCACTTTTCCTCACTGCTACTTTCTTCTTCGTCTGCTATCCATTTTTCTTTCGTTTAAAAAAAATAAAATACATGCATACTTTTAATTGCATTAGCAATTAGTTCCTGCTTGATGTTGGTCAATCTAATAAAATAACAATAAATTACAAAAATGTTTTTTGCGGTATATTAGAAATATAATGAAAAAAGTAAAGAGGGCGTGAATAGTTTAGCAATAGACTGATTTTACAAATTGGTTTTTTTCCAATACAGATCAATTTTGACAGAGACCTTTGCTAATTTTAATTTGATTTTCAAAGCGTTCAGAATTCTCTGAGGTAGAAATGAAAGTCATGGTACCATTTTACAGAGTTCCCAAAACCTCACAAAGTGTTTTTTGTGGTTTGATAATGTGTTGCTATACTGATGCGCCTGTCAACAAACAACGACAGAGGCGGTTTTGGGAGAAAGAATCTCATGTGTTTTTGATTAAATGCTGCCTGGTCCATTGTTTACACTGATCCACACTGAGTCCAGCTGTTCGTGAATGTTTCTGCAGCTGTAACCATGCACCATGCCGTCCCACCGGCTGAACAGCATGGGCCGTCTGTTACTGGTTTGTTGGGCTTCCTATCTTCTTTTCTTATACATAAAACGTTACATTGTTAAGAGACTATTAAACCTTCCTCTTTGAGGTATTTGTTTTTTAGAAAAAAAAAACTATAAAAATTAGGACAAAAGTAATGTGATACTTTTAAAGAAAGAACACTTTTGGATGTGTTTGGCATGAAGAAAAACAAAAGCTAAAATTTAAATGTGATGTTTCTTTGTTTTTTTTAATATTTTTTCTTTTTTTACAAAAATATCTATGTACAAGTGTACAGATTCAATAATAATCTTTTGTGTTTCAAAAATAACTGATTTGTTGGCACCTTTATGGTTAATTTCAGCCCCTCCCTAATAATGACGTCTAGACTTTTCTTCAGGCTCCCTTTAATGTCGCCTGAGTAAGATTGTCAATATGTTTAGAAGTTTTCTCCACCGGCCAACCCTGAGCCTCGTCACCTTAGGTGCACTCCTGTCCATTTTCATCAGGGAGCCATTTGATCCAAAGCAGTTGAACTCAAGCCCTCCTACAAGGGCGCAGTTTCAAGGGCAACGGCAACCTGAGCCATTATAGGGTGGGGGTGAAAATTTGTCAAATGATGACAGCGAATGCATTTATCACAGTCACGCAAAACATCTGATCACAGCAAGAAGAAAGACCTGATTTCACATGTGGGGCCTCGTTCCAGTCTGCTGTGGGCTATAGACGTGGGGTCTGAGTGTGAAGTTAATCACATAAACACACACACAAACAATTTCCAAAAACAATCTCCTTTATTCATCGTAAAATGAAACATAAATAATGTCTTTAGATAGTCATTGTGAATGATGTTGTGGTCAGGAAGGATCCCAAATGATCAGTCTTAAGAGACTTCCTGTCATAATGAGACTTTCTAGCACCTTCATAGGTTATCCACGAGGGGACGGCAGAGCTGCATCCGGCTGGAGCAGCTCCTCACCTGAGCTCCTCTCCAGGTGATCTGTATTCGGGCTGATTGGGCTGAGCTCTTAATAAGGAGCAGGGATCCAGCTTCTCGTCGCCTGAGGGTTTTGTTACTTCTGGTTACGTTACCTGTTCCCAGCGCCAGTTTCTAGTGTTTAGTGTTTCTTGTTGTTAAAATTTTTTCTTTGTTACTTTGTTTCACCCGTGCCACCAGTAATTCCCTTCTATGCTTATCTCTTCAGGTTCACCTCACTTGTGCTCACTTCACCTCCGTTCAAGATCTCCTGGATTTCATACCACTCTGGTTCCTGCTCTCTATGCTCGGTTCGATCTCCCCGCTCCAGCGATTCACCATCTGCTGCACGCCCCTCTGGATAACAACCATTTGGAGTCAGCTGGAAAGTCTCTCCACTCAGCCCTCCCTGGCGTCAACGTCAATCAACAACAGTAGGCTCCTTCTCTTATCATCTCTGCACTAGTTCAACTACTCACCTTCCCCGTCTCACCTACAGAAGTCTCCGGTTCCCTACGTCGCTTTGTGTTCTGGATCTCCCCTCAGGTCTCTGCGGTGACCATTGCTTCCACACTCAAGAAACATCCACATTATCTCAATAAACCTTATTATTGTACTCCTAAGAGTCCTCTGTTAATGTGGGTCAGATACCTGAAAACTATGACACTTCTGACTGTCATGACATGCTTATAGCTCAAGAGTTAGGAAGTAAGGATGATATTTCTCAGTAACATGGAAGACACAATCAATTGTTGGCAAGCACTGCTTATCAGTGTTTGCTTCAATCTTGCTTTTGCTCCCAGTCAAGACTCTTGGTCAGGTCAAGTTTAGGTTATGCTCCTTACCCATTATGATCAATAGAAGAAAGGGTTTAAACTTCCTCCTTCTACTCTGCATCCATGAAGCCTCTTACCCAACCTCTTTGCTAGGTACTGTCATAGTTCAGGTATTATTTAAGCTCTTGTGGTGTAAATCAGCTGTTAGCAGTTATACAATAATACACTGTTGCCAGGGTGGCACATCTTGTCAGAAAGTAAAAAGATAATAGGAACAAGTCAGAACTAACATAACATGCTGGCTACACTAGCAGATGTACAGCAATGTATTTGCGCCTATTTGTTTTAAATCCAAAGTAAATATATGTGAATAGTTCAGGTCTTACAAATGGAAATGCCTATTGGTCAAAGTTTCTTCTTTCTAAGAACTTATCACTGGGAGTACGAGTAAATTTTTATAAAGATACATACAAACAGATATCGCTGATCATTCAAGCTAATAAAATTTCAAACTCAACACCAGTCACGTCTCTCATATATAGTTTTCATACTCAATAAACTAAAATGGTATTTAAAGCTATTATATTCCACACATACAGACTTTACCTCTGATACCCACCAGATGTCAGCATTCAAACGATTTTAAATTTGGCAATTTCAGATTTTCAGGGTATATTTCTTTATGGGTAAAAGGAAAAAATTTTTAAAGCAGTGTGTTTAGGGTTACTTATTTACAGGAACAATTCAGATTGATTTAATGCAAACAGAAGGGTTAAGTGTTTGTAACATTTAATAAAAATAAGAGTATAAAGTGAAATGAATAAAAGTAAACGTTAAAAAACATAAATAAGTAAATAAACATAACTGGGTAAACTATACTAGGACTAATATAAATAAATAAATAAAAAGAACAGCAGTTTTCTCTATCATTAATGATTACAGCTGCTGTGCTTTCAGATGAGGTTTTCATATCCTGAAATTTAAAAAGCACCAAAGATTTGTAATCAGATTAAACAAGTACCTTAACTGCATTGTCCAAAACTGTTTATTTTAAATATTTAGTGACTCGTGGGCGATTTTCTCAACTAAACATGTATCAGTTTTGAGGTGTGTTGCTTAACACCAGGTTGACATGAACCAACTGGTCTGAGTTACTGAGATACAATTAAACTGATATGCTCCCTAATTCTCCGTTACTAAACAGAAATGATCTTAGTGTACTGAATATTATCTTATTATTCTCTTTGGAGTTTCTTATCTTTTTTTTATGCTGCAACCAGAATCTTTAATGTACTTTAATGCAATTATATATGGTAGACCAACACAAAGTAGAGAATGAATGTGAATTATGAGGAAAAAAATATCTGGATATTAAAATGTTATTACAAAGCTTACATTTGTATGTAGTTGCCTTTAGAATCAAGAGTCAATAATCAGTTTATTTATATAGCTCCAATTTACAACAGATGTCGTCTTAAGGCACTTTACAAGAGAATCATTTAAAATCAAAGATACATCATAAACAAATCAGTTTGAAAAAATTTCCAATCTAAGGAACCCCAGCAGATTCATGGAGTCATTGACTTGCAGCATTCACTCCTCTGGAATCAGCAGACGGAAACAATGGCTTGTGTTGTCGTTGACTTTATAACAATCCCTCATACTGAGCATGCATGTAGCGACAGTTTAGAGGAAAAACTCCCCTTTAACAGGAAGAAACCTCCAGCAGAACCTGGCTCAGTACAAGCAGCCATATGCCACGACCGACTGGGGTTTTGAAGAGACAGAAAACTAAAATAGATACTACGATACTTAAAAAAGAGTTTATAGCAGCAGCTGTAGAACGTCACTGGAAGCATCTCAGCCCATGTTCACCTCCAAGAAGCTGTCTCACCTAACAGAACGCCAGCCCAGGCGTGGCTACTATGGAGAGAAGAACACTAAGAGAGAACAAAAGGTTAACAAGGTATAAATAACGGTAACTAGGTAGATTGGACAAAGGAAGAAAGTAGCAGAGAGAGAAGTGGTCAGATTGTCCTCCAGCAGTCTAAGCCTATTGCAGCTTAACTATAGAAAAACTTAAATAACCTTGTCTTCATGTCTGTCTATAGAGTGAGACATGAAGAAGGTAGAGCAAAGAAAAACCGTCTGTCTGGACTGAGATTTTCCCCCAACTGGATTAGGCTGTCTTCTCTATCTCTTCCTAACTATAAGCTTTATCAAAAAGGAAGTTTTTAAGCCAAGATTTGAAACTAGACAGGGTGTGTGCCTTACAGACTAAAGCTGGAAGCTGGTTCCACAGGAGAGGAGCCTGATAACTAAAAGATCTGCCTCCAATTCTGCTTTTAGAGTTTCTAAGAACCACCAGTAAACCTGCAGTCTGAGAGTGAAGTGCTCTGTTAGGGACATGAGGAGTAATCAGATCTCTGATATGTGTTGGAGCTTGATTAGTGAGGGCTTTATATCTCAAAAGAAGAATCTTCCGAATTTGACAGTGAGCCAAAAAAAGGGAAGCTAAAATAGGGGAGATAAGATCTCTCATTCTAAGTTTCTTCAGAACTCTTGCTGCAGCGTTTTGGGCCGACGGGAGACTTTTAACTTCATTTTGTGAACTTCCTGTTAATAAAAAGTTAAAATTGTCCAGCCTTGAAGTAACAAATGCATGAGGTAGTTTTTAAGCATCCGTCCTAGAGAGAATATTTCATTTTTTTTCCTATATTTTTCCTATTAAAAAATCTTACGGACCTGTTTTATATGAGACTTGAAAGACATGTTGACAGGTTGAGTCTTTTCAGTCACTTTCCAGGTTGTCCACTGGGGTCGCCAGAGTTCCTCTGCTGGAGCGCCTCAAAAGCAGTTTACCTGGCCAGGGGCAGGTTCTTATTCTCATCTATTAATAATGTAAAATATACAGATATAACTTAGTGAAGGTTCCCTTTTATACAGAAGCACACTGTTTTTCCAGGATAAATAGGACTCCCCTTAAAGCGAAACCGCCATTTCTTCACCAATTCCCTGGTGTTTCCCTTCAAGGTACGAAGTTTTGAATTAAACCATGGAGCCAACTTCCTATGAGTAATAAATTTCCTTTTTTGGGGGTCTACGTTATCTAATTCAATACCCAATGAGGACGTAATACTATGAACAACAGGATCAATTTGTGTAGGGCATGAAATTAATTTGCTGAAATTAATTTGCTGCCCACTGTGTTCCTCTGAAACACTGAAGAAATTAAAGGTGCAATGGATTCTTTAAAGGTTTCAACAGCATTGTCTGATAGACACCTACTATAAAGAAATGTTCTTTCAGATTTCGAGTACTAAGTGAAAAATTACTCAAAAGTTATCAAAACTTTTGAGTTATACTAATGTATTGAACAGATCAGTCTGGGGATGCAGAACCACTACCTCCAGTTAAAATCAGACAAAACTGAAATCATTGTCTGTAGCCCACAGAAACAAAGAGAAAGTGTCATCAGTTACCTTCTGATGCTCTTTATGGAACCTAAACATCAAGTCAAAAATTTTGGGGTAATACGGAATTCTGAACTTCAACAGCAACATTAAATTAGTAACATCAGCAGCCTTTTACCATCTTAAAAATATTGCCAGAATCAGAGGAATAGTCTCTAAACCAGACCTAGAAAGACCTCATGCTTTTATCTCTAGCAGGTTAGACTACTGTAACGGCCTGACCACTAGGCTTTTGTAAACGGGCCTTAAGACAGCTTCAGAACATCCAGAATGCTGCTGCTCCAGTTCTGACCAAAAGCAGGAAATATGACCACATTAGTCCAGCGCTCAAGTCTCTGCACTGGCTTCCTGTCACTCAAAGAATAGATTTTAAAACAGCCATGCTTGTGTACAAGTCTCTTCATGGTTTAGCCCCAAAGTACATATCTGACATGTTAGAGCCATATGAACCACCCCGGACTCTGAGAACCTCAGGTAGTTGCTTCCTAGGCAAGGCAAGTTTTGTATAGCACATTTTCGTGTACAAGACAATTCAAAGTGCTTTACATAAGAAAAAAGATCAGAAAATGAAACAATAAAATCAGTTTTGAATTTAAAAGAAATAATAATAATAATAAAAATAAAATAATAATAATAGTACTCAGTTGCTATATGCACAGTTAAATAAGGCTGTTTTCAGCCTGGTTTTAATCAACGGCAGAGTTGAAACCTGTCTCATTTTAGGAGCATAAAACTGGAATGAAGCCTCCCCTTGTTTGGTCCTGACTCTGGGCATCAGCAGTACGCCCTTCAGTAACGTGTAGAAGATGGTATTAATGCTGTAAACCTGCATATTTACCATCTTTGAAGGGTCCCAAAAAACGTATTTTTTCCCATTAGTAGCACCATCTTTGACCAAAATTACAAATTTTTTAAAGTTTGTGTAGACTTCAAAATATGCAAATACTTAGGGCCACAGTAATAAGATCAACCACCAGCATATCAATATATTTACTATGATTTTGTACACAGAAATACAAACTGCTCTTGTTTTTTTGTGTTATAGCTGGATGTTTATTTTCTTCAATCTAAGAAAGTAAATTTAGCCTTCAGGCAATATTTCCAAATTCTCTTTCAGGTCTTTTAAGATTTTTTTATTTTTTATCTTGAGCCAGATCTTCTGAGGGAGAGAAAAACTTCATTTTGGATTTATGTTTGTGGCTTTCAGTTACGCAAACAGACCATCTAGCAAAGACTTTGCATACATGACAATTTCAATTAGAAAACTTTCCTTTTCTTTTCTTTTTTTTTTGGTTCTGAGGTTTTTTCATTGACAAACTTTTATGTTAATCTTCAAAGCAAATGATGGAGGGGGATGAAACAATTTTTGTATTAGTCGAGTCACTGCAAGCTCCCACAGACAGGACTGCAGAGACATGAGCAACATCTCATTTACTTCCCCTCCCACAGAGGAGTGGGAACATCAGAGGACTCAAAACGGGGAAGAATGTTGGAATCAAATGCTTTTAAAGCCTCGTGCCAGTTCTATGAAATGACTGCTGGAAACTGAGGTATCCGTTGCTACAAAGAAAAACAAAAACTGACTGTGTTGACTTCAGTTGTAGAATTATGACAGCATGTGTGAGAAGCATTGCATGTTTGAACAATTATTTCCTCTGGTTTTGGAGGCATTGCAGCTAAAAGGAAATGTTGCTTTTACTTTTTCATTTTCAGAAAGTTGTTGTGATTTACTTCTGTGAAGAAATTGTATTGTTTTTAGTACTTGAAGCAGTCAATTTACAAAACCTCTAATAATAGCTGAACTATAAGGCTTTATGCATGGAGAGCAGGACCAAAAAGCATAGAGAGGAGATGGACCTATGAATGTCTCTCTCCGTGTCTATCAGATAGAGATTACACAATGAGTGGTAAAAGCAGATGAGATGGGTTAGGAGTGCCTGCAAACAACTCATATTGGCTCTACTGACTACTTCTGTGGATGGACCTTTAGGTACATGTTCAAGCCAAGCGGTCACAAGCCATCTTCAATACAACGACAAACCAAATGGATCTCTATTAAACCTACAACTGCCTCTGCTCCTCTTTGCAAACTTTGGTCTGCCCAGCAAGATCCACTCTCAGCCTCCAAACAACAAACCCACTGGTAAACATTCAGACCAAAACACACCCACAACCCAAGAAATCAAAATCCGATCATTTCCCCTCTGGCGGACCAACAGCTTTATAAATATTCCACTCCCTCCTGTTCCATGTCATAATCTCCTGTCAAATCCTTATTTTAAAACAAATAATTTCAAAAGTGCGTCTGGTTCTTCTGATTACTTTCCTGTTTGGAGGTCAGAGCAAAAAAGCCATGACATATATATAATAATCTCTTTAATATCTGGAGATTGAGCTGTTGGCATGACAAGATGGTCATAGACTCTCATACAGAAACAGCTCAACATGAGTATTAAGAAAGCAATGTCCATTGTTTGCAATGTAAGTATTTGACAACCATTTAGTATCTTAGACTTTATAAATCCAAATTATACCTTAAGTTTTTTTTGGCCAAACCTTCTCCTCACTCAGATGGAACATATATCTTGAAAGGGAAGTGTTTCTTCTCACATTTGTTGACCCACTGTAGTGCTGACATATGAAAATATGACCTTCCATTAAATTAGATTTTTTTTTCATAGCAACAGAAATCTGGGACCAAGATGTGTTTTCCACTAGAAAAACTTACTATTTTATGTTTGCAGTAAATCAGTGATGTGCAAACCCAGTCCACATGTAAGTCATACAGGTTTAGGATCAGCCCTGATTCAAAACATCTCAATCAAGTACATGGTTCTCTCCTGGGCTCTGTAAAGTCATTGAGGATATAATCCAGCAATCGTATTCTGTTTTACTCTAATAAGAATACATCTAAAATACTCCAGGCACCGGCCATTGAAAACTGCAGTTGGATTTCCCTTCCATAAATTAATGAGCATAAATGAATATGATGGGGAAAAAATGATTCAGTTCTACATATCTGTTGCAAATTTGGATTGTTGAAGGTAAACTCAATTTCCTTCTGCACTTTACAAAGTCCTGTCCTGTGCTGCGACACAGGTGTTTTCCATCTTCTTTAAGCAAAGGCGGGTATAAAAGGAGTGGAGTTCCATCTACACTCTGCCTGAGTGTTAGTTGGTATATGATTACATTTCCTCTTAGAGCCAAACATTCCTAGTGATTCTCAGTCCAATTTTTATATCTCCTAGTTGTTTTTCTTTGTTGCCCCTTTTTCATGTCTCTCCTCAACTGTTGTGTGCTCAACCCAGGTCAATACAAAACCCTGAATCCTCAAGACTCGTCAGAGAAAACAAACTTCTTCAAGCTTCCACGCCAACCTCCACTACTTCACGCTCTGCTTGGTCTGACCACTCCACACCTCTGGATTACATCAGCCCCCGCCTCTCTTCCTCAGATCCCCTCAACCTGCACAGCTCTCCCTGGTGGATCTCTTCCTATGCTAAAAGTAAGACCCTCTCCAACTATCATAACCTTGTTTCAGTGCTCCTGGTTCACTCAATTCCTGTCTCCAGAATCTTATTCTACACAACCTTCAATAAACAGTATTTATCCGATCTCTGTCTCCTGAGAGCTTACTGTGTAGGTGGGTCAAAAGGCTTAAAATAATTATGACAGCCACAGCTCTCCGTAAAATCATAAATTATATTCTCATGGCCTCAGACAATGGACCCGTGTCTATTTTAGTTCTGATAGATCTCAGTGAAATCATCACACAGCATGGTGTTAATTTCCACTGTTATGCTGATGATACACAACTCTATTTATCTATAACTCCTGATGAATCCAGTCAGTTTGGTAGATTACAGGCATGTCTAGATAACATAAAAATTTGGATGACTTTAAACATTCTGCTCTTGAACTCTGAAAAGACAGAAATTGTTATCTTTGGACCAGAACCTCTACAAAATATATTGCTTAGTCAACCACTTGACCTGGATAGAATCAGGTTGGCGACTGGTGACAATGTAAAGAACCTTGGTGTTATTTTTGATCAGGAAATGTCTTTCAAGTCCCATATAAAACAGGTCTGTAAGATTTTCTTCTTTCACCTTAGGAATATAGCAAACATTTTAAATATTCTCTCTAGGACAGATGGTGAAAAGCTAGTCCATGCATTTGTTACTTCAAGGCTCGACTATTGTAACTCTCTATTAGGAGGAAGTTCGCAAAATGCAAATAAAAGTCTTCAATTGGTCCAAAACGTTGCAGCAAGAGTTCTGATTAAACTTAAAAATGGAGATCACATCTCCCCTATTTTATCTTTTCTTCATTGGCTCCTTGTCAAATTCTCCTTTTGACATGTATAGCCCTCACTAATAAAGCTCCATCGTATATCAGAGATCTGATTACTCCTTATGTCCCTAACAGAGCACTTCGCTCTAGGACTGCAGGTTTACTAGTGTTTCTTAGAATCTCTAAAATCAGAATGGGAGGCAGATCTTTTAGTTATCAGGCTCCCCTCCTGTGGAACCAGCTTCCAGCTTTAGTCCATGAGGCAGACACCCTGTCTAGTTTCAAATCTAGGCCTAAAACTTTCCTGTTTAATAAAGCTTATAGTTAGGAAGAGGTAGAGAAGACAGCCTAATCCAGTTGGGGGAAGAACTTAAGTTATTTCTATAGTTATGCTGCTATAGTCTTAGACTGCTGGAGGACGATCTGACCACTTCTCACTCTGCTACTTTCTTCCTTTCTCCGATCTGCTTTAGTTATCGTTATTTTAACCTTATTAACCTTTTCTTTTCTCTTAGTTTCTTTTCCTCTATCGTAGCCACATCTGACCTGGCGCTCTGTTAGCTGAGACAGTAACTTGTAAGAGGACATTGACTGAGATGCTGCTATAAACTTTTTTTTTCTGTTTCCTCTGCATCTATTTTAGTCTTCTTTCTCTTCAAATCCCCGGTCAATCATGACAGATGGCTGCTTGTACTTGTCTCATCTTTCTTCATTCATTTCTTCATTTTTCTTGAGCAGTTCAGCCAAGGGTGAACACTTGATGGGTTTTCATCTGGTTTTCATGCATTTCTTCACTCACTAGGTGTTGCAATTTGTGGTTACCAGCCACACCCGCATGGTGTGACAAAAATGAATAGAAAGGTGTTGCCGTCCTTAAATGAGAAGGTTTTCAATTGATCATGTGACATGAACTGCAGGTTTTATGGGGAATTTGTATTCATTATGGTCAATTAAGAGCTATTTCACAGAAATCTTCGATTTTATGATGTTAAACATGCAAACAATATGCGTAGATTGATACTAGATCGGATGAATTGTGGTCTTTATTGTTTATTTTCCTTTCCTTGCTTGATTTTGGATGTTTTTCACATTTCCTGGTGTTTGAGCTTAGAGGGAGGGGCCTAGAGTTTAAAAGGAGTGATTCTCTCATTGTGGCGAGAGATGTTTGGGGATGACACAATGGTTTTGATAAGGTAATGGAATATGCACTGGTGATTATCCTGACCACGCTGCAAAAAAGGAGAATAAAGTCACAAGCGTTTTAACCTTTGGCTTGCCGAGGAGTTTTTTCTTTCAACTGAGAAAAACCCTGAGACACATGGATCAATGTCGTTAGTCATCGTGTGACAACTTCCTGTGCAACTTAAAATTTGTGTCCACAGCCCATAGTGTCAGAGTGAGTTCTTTTCAGCTACTTCTTCTGTTGGCCCCAGGGGGTCACCAGTGCTCTTCCTCTGCTGGAGCGCCTTCCACTCTGGGTGCGCCCGGTTGGCGTTGATGAACTGAGCCAGTATAAGAGGAGTGGTGGATCAGCTAGTCGACGCCTTAGTGTTTGTTTACTCCCGGTAAAATCAGTCTCAGTGCCAGTCTCTAGTTGCTCTTAGTGTTTTTCGAATGTTTCTAGTTTTGTTTCTTGTTGCCTTTTTCAAGTTGAGTTATATTTATTTGCTACTTAGTTTTTTCCCCCATGGCTTTAACCTCCCTTGTGCTCACTTCAGGTTTACGTCATCTCCAGTGCTCAAACTCCTCTCAAGATCCATCTCTGGTTGCTCACATCCATCTGGTCTCTCCGCTCCTCTGTGGCTCAGCTCGGTCTGCCCGCTCCAGCATAGCTCCATCTGCCGGACACACCCCCCTGGACAACTCTTCTACCATCGCTGCTGAAAAGAACTCACCACTCACTCCTCCCTGGCAAGATCTATTTACTGCACACCAGTAAGACCATTCCGTTTATTTTCCCTCACCCGATTGCTTCTACTCACCTTACCTGTCCTCACCCTCAGAGGTCTCCGGTCTTCCACGTCGTTGATGTTTCCAGCCTCCTGCCGTTTGCCGCTGCCCGCTGTCTCCCGTTCCTTACCGCTCGTTGCTCGTTGCTGCCCTTTGCCGGATCCCTTTCCCTCACTATCCCAAAATAAAGATCATCATAATTTATCTACAGAGAGTTCCCTGTTCATGTGGATCAGAAGCCTAAGCAATATGACAGATAGCTTTCTCTTTGTGTGCAAAAAAAAATCCAAATAGACAAATATAATACACTTCTTTTTTTTCTTTTTAATCCAGAGGATAAACAAAAAAATGTAAATAAAATAGGTATACATGCCAAACATAACAATAATACTGTAACAACTATTAAGAACAATAGATATGGGGGTGTGAAACACATCTTAAGTGTGAAGATGGACAATGGTACAGTCACAGATATCAGGATATATTTATACAATAATAAATCTTCCTTTTCAAAAAGCTTTATAAAGTGAAGTTTCTTGGCACAAAAAAACAAAGTTTTGCAACGTTAGTACAAGATTCACAGTACATTCATGGTTACTGTCATACTACAAATCACACCGACAAGGAATCACAGTTGAGTAATCATTAAGACCAAGAGGTAAGATGACTGTTAAAATATATACTACAACAAATCAGTCTAACACCCACCAAGTGAGATAGATTCGTCCTCCCCTGTAGGAGCCAAACACCTCAAATTTATTATTGTCTATGATTGTTGTATTCTTATTTTTTATGTTTAGATATTTCTTCAACAGTAACATCAGATTCTTTTTTTTTTTTGTATTATTTGTGAAAGCGCCCTCTAGCTGAAGTGTGTGACAATTATGTATGAAATGTGTTGTATGACAAAGGATCAGAAACAAAGACTGTGAGCAAAGGTTATTTTGGTTCCAAACTTTTTTTTTTTTTGACCGCATGCAACACTGAGGGATGGTTTGTCACAGCTCAAACATAGATTTTAGCTTTAACAGATTGTAGGTTTTTCTTTATCAGTCAAGGATATAGTCACAAGAGCATATTGTGGAACATAAACCTGTCAACTCAGCTAACAAAACTAAACTGAAACTGCGGATTTAACTTCAATTTCTGAAGCAGATGTAACAGATCCTTCCTCCTATAGATGCATGTGATCCTGCTTTGCCTGCATTTTGACAGAGCTAGTCCTACATGCACAATGTATCTGACTGGATGGTGTGCCAGTGGGAGGTTTCTGTTTGTCCTGGACAGCAGATTTCTCTCCAGTGCTCTTGTCCTGCATCTGAGGCATCACTGGCAATCAGTACGCGCCCCAGGATGCAGTTCTTAGTGTAGAGGCGGCCCTGTAATGATACATTCAGATTCAGTCACTGGACCAACTATCACAGTTTTTCATTAGTAAACTGTTATTTTGGAGCACCCTCTTAACTTTTATGGGAAACTCAAACCTGCATGACAATGAATTCGAGAGCCAGTGGCAGCTGGGTGATGTCTTCAGGTGGAAGGTCAAACAGGAAAGGAGCGTTCCAGATGGGATTTGTGCCACTGGCCAGTTTGGTCTCCTTCTTGTCAATTATTTTACCATTCTGATGTAAGTTGATGATAACATAGTGATCTGATAAAAAAAGAAGAAAGAAAAAAGACAAACGCCTCTCAAATTTGTTTTTACAAGTGCTTCTTTTTTCCTTGTGCACATTTTAGGTAGCTTTCTGGATATTCTGATCTAGTTTACATCCGTTTCTGACCTAAGTGCAGCACTATTTCTATTAAATGGAAAAAAATAAAAACACCACTCTTTCTATTAGATACACCAAAGGAACTCAAAATTGGAGAGCATATTTCTTCCCCTGTCCATCTGCCATTATATTTACATGAACATCTACTTCTGATTGGTTGATCATTCCCATGTGGCGACTCCTCTTGCTGAAGCTTAGGCCGACAAGATGCTTGTTTGCAAGCTTCTGCTGTTGGATTGTATATATAAATATATATAAATATATATTCCATTGTTTAATGTTACAATGTAGGAAACAGGTGAGTGCATATGTATGTATATATATATATATATATATATATATATATATATATATATAT
>JAVLVB010000173.1:665640-681301 GCA_032876305.1 Orestias chungarensis | reverse complement strand
TATATATATATATATATATATATATATATATATATATATATATATATATATATATATATATATATATATATATATATATATATATATATATATATATATATATATATATATATATATATATATATATATATATATATATATATCCATTCTGAGCGGAATAGTTTTTTTTGTTAGTCTCCTCTGTGTGTTTTCGGACCACAAATGAAAAACATAGGGGATTCCAGTGTAAAATGTTATTTATAGTTCTCCTTCTACAGTAATTAATAAACACATATTTATCTTTAAAGTGTTATGTTGCCACACTCACTCAATCTAAACAGCCTTGTTTCTTTCCTCGTAGCACTTGCTGAGATCCGCTTTTGTGTATCTGCTGCCTCACTTGGGAAAAATAATCACTGTTGATCCATTTAAGAACACTAATGTAATTTATTATAATAGAAAAAATGCTGTACATATGTTTTCAAACATTCGTCTTTGTACAGATTCTCTGCTTACTTCAACCCTAAACAGCAGAACATCAGATGCAGGGAGACATGGTAAGGAAAGGAAGGGAAATGACTTCAGGCCTGATCAGTTTGTGATGTAATTATATTACCTGCCAAACAAGGAACTGATCAGCCTGACCTCAACAGGGCTAACCAGGAGAATGCCACATATTCAGATAAATTCTAGTGTTACTATTAGCTATACTAAAAAAGACATTAACCCAAATTTACCTTAGTAATTTCGGGCTAAAATGATGAAGTCAACAATTAAATCTGACTTTAATCAAAAGTTTCTTATTTGCTCTATTTCTTGTTTAGGGATTAGTAGTATTTTTAAGTAGTATGAATTGATGAGATTAAGATTATCTTGAAATGTCATCATCAAATCCACAATTTGCACTTGTTTTTCATAATGATTTTATAACTTTTGTCTTTTATTGGATACATTTTGTGCCACTAGGAATTGAACTTAATTTTTTTTATATCTGAATGTGAATCATTCATTTTGAACCTGAATTGAACATTTTGAATAATTGCTTTTAAAATCTGAATCTGAATAGACAAGTTTGAAATTGAATCTGTTGGTTTCAATGTGTATGACTATAAACTTAAAACTGTACTAAATTTTTGCATGAAGACATAGATGACGCTTCTTGTCATACATGTTGTGCTTAATTTCATTTATTTGTTTTACAAAACTGCGCGTTGGGCCGCTGGCCACTAGACCTCCCTCCAGCAGGTGATTCCTCCAGGTAAAGAAAACCTAAACCAGTGTTGCCAGATAGAGTTGAGGTATTCCAGCCCAAAAATCTGTTAAAAACCGCCACATCAGACAACAACCCGCCCAATTATTAAATTGTTATATTTACTATGTGAACATAAACACACTTCAGTTAATTTAACACTACATGTCAAAACGCTAAAATCCAACAAAATCTGAAGCGTTTCGACACATGGCAAAACTGTGTCGATACTGTGTCACCGAATACTGACACCTGCTGGACATTAAAAATCCCTACACGAAAAGTAGATAGACTGATTTGATGAACCAGTGTAATCAATAACATTTAACTCATTGTACGTTATTGTATATTATATATTGTATTATTTAATATCGTAAGTTAAATTGAAAATATGTGATATTCTTAGATACAGTCAATAAATAATGTGAACAAGAACCATAAAGGGAAAATTTAAGTGATGTTTGAAATGAGGTTGCTTGTGGACTGAGGTTCTTCTTCACTAATTTTTATTCAAAAAAATTAGTCTTTCCAACCTTTTGAAATTTAGTCTGTTATGCATTTTTTCACTAAGAGTTAATTTCAGCTGAATTTGAATTCAGATAGATCAAGTAGAAACTGAAAAGAACCTGATGAAAGAACGAAATGAAAACAATTTCCTTATTTTCCGATGTAAGATCAAAATGGTCCCACACTGCGGAAATCTTTCGTTTGCCTAGAGGCTCCATAGTTAACGCTTTACCGAAAAAGATAAAGAATTATTTTTGCAAAAGCATCCCGTTGACATATTTGCTTCCTTATAAACACAGTTTGGTGCTTCAGTTTCATTTTTTGAAACAGTTGCTGTATCGGTCACGTGACTTGCTGAAATCAATACGCGCACCAACACGGGTTTGGTCTACTGATACATGCGCCGACACATCAGTGTTGCCAGACCCATCACTAACGTTAGCTAATCAGTGTTGGAGAAAGGTCAGGGAGGCTTTGCTATGAACCATTAATAGTTGGACATGTGTTTAAAACCGCCCAATCTGGCAACACTGACGTAAACGCGTTGCTGACGTAAACGCGAATTGTGGCCATCTGCGTTCGACTAGTTTTGCCCGACGCCAGGCCCCGGATGTGTGGCCCCGGATGTGTGGCCCCGGATGTGTGGCACGAAAGATTGAATTTAAAAACTGAATCTGAATGGAGAGAAGTGAGAATGAATTAGAGACCTGAGTTTTTCAATACAATTTAATACAGTTTTAAGTTTATTGTCATACACATTCAAACCAACAGATTCAATTTCAAACTTGTCTATTCAGATTCAGATTTTAAAAGCATTTATTCAAAATGATCAATTCAGGTTCAAAATGAATGATTCCTATGCAGATATAAAAAATTCTATTTCAATTCCCAGTGGTGCAATATTTATTCCATAGTCTTTACTGTGTAAATATGTAACTGTATTTTGTATTTGCTGCTGCTTGGACAGGACCTCCATAATACTTTCGTTTTTAATCTTAATGGGATATTATCTCACCCAAATCTTCCCCAATACTGCTATTAAGAATAATAAGAGGTCCATATCTTAATATAAACAGTGTATAATACATTCTTAAAGTTATATATATACATATGTATTATATTTTGTAAAATAAATATGTATTATAGAAAATGTAATATGAAAATGTAATATATAATACTTTTGTTTTTATTTTACATGTTATCATACTTCTTGTCAATATATCTTAAAAGCTAATTAAAAATCTAAACATTGTATATTTAAGTAGTAAACCGGTTCCTAAACAAACATGTTTGGACACAAAGCGAATCTTCACCTGGAGTTCCTGGGATTCGTGTCAGCTTGACCAGATTTTCAGCCTTTCGAACCATCACTTTGATTCGCTGAGCCAGGGCCTGGTACTGCAGCAAGATGAGCAGTTGTCCCAAAGTCCGTGGCGCACAGGCTGAGCTTTTTCTGTGTCCCAGAGTCTCCTGAGAACTGAAACTCTGAGGACAGGTAATGGCGGAAATCGACAGGTTAAAAAATCAACAAAAGTTTCAAACTTATCATAGCTGAAAATTGATGTTTTATTTCCACTACTGATATTTACTACATATTATTTTCAATTGAGAAAATAAATAAAAGAGCATTTGAAAAAATGAACCATAATTTCCTTATGATTTCATGTCAACTCTCATCAGTGTGAACTGCGGGGAGCTCTGTGGGTCACTTTCTTTCATCAGCTGAAAGGATTTAAGCCCCACAGGGTTAAAATTGAAAAGATGAGGCCATTTTTATACGTATTTGTGTGTTCCAGTTCACTGCCGCTGTCATCTTTACTTTACTCAGACAATGCTTTGAAATGAACACCACCAATTTAAGGGACACCTTCAACTCACCAACCACAAGTTTCCTTCTCACAGTTAACGTAAATTCTTTTGATCTAATCAAGAAATGAGATGTCCGGCATTCAGACGACACAGAAAGATATAGAGGTAACACTGTCTCATCATCGCCCTGAAACAAATCAGCACAACAACATGTAGAATTTGATCACCTGCTGGACTGGTTGCTATTTTTTATTTTGACATTCCTGGATGCTCCACCAGCAGTTACACAGCTGCCTTTCAAATACTGGAGCAATTAACACTGTTTGTGCTGCTAAAGGTTCATCTTAGGGTGTTGGATGCTTAAAATTGGAATTGATTGCATTTCCTACCCTCTGATAATTTCAGCAAACAATCATCTGACTACTAGCGGACACTAATACAGAATCGAAATGTCATTTTCAAACAGTCATTTTATATAAAAAACAATATGAATTATCTCCTCCTGTTTTAGCTGAACAGTAAATTTCACAGCCCTAATCATAATTTAGCTTCACTGTCCAAACTGGGAGGCTATTATTCCTAAAACAAATACTTTGGCTCAAGGATGTAAAATTCTTCTTGACTTTCTCTTTCTTAGATTAGTTTTACAAACATTAACTTTAATACAAAAAAATAATTAGTCAGTAAAGTAACAAAAAAGAAAAATGCCAATAAGTGGATGATGGATATTATTCCCCTGTGTTTAAAGTGGGCTGAGAAGCCATATTTATTTTAAAAAGGTACAACATGACCAACTTTTGTGCTGGGTACAAAGAAAGTATGTTATGTAATTTCCACAAATACTTCACATACATGTATTGCTTTAAAAAAAATTCCACTCCACGTATCTTAAGTTATGTAACAGAAAGGAAAACCTGAATGATACTATGAGTAATTTATTCAAGTCCAAGGCACAACAGTCTAAACACAAATAAGAAGTTAGGAGAAAGATTTGCGTTTTGATGGCCGTTATTAATGAGGACTTCCTCTGGTATGACACGTAATGAAGGTACCTTATTTATGGATTCTTTGATGCTGAGCAGGAGTTTTGTTGGCAACCTCCATAACACTGATGAAAATCACATGGGAGCATAAACGTTTACATATTGAACTGTCACAGTAGTCTCTTTATCTCTCGAAGACATGGAGGTGAGCTTTAATTAATGGCATTTGATTAAGTATATCTGTGTGTTTATATACCTAATCAACTCCACTCCTGCTGACAAGGAGGGGACAAAAATGTAATTCAGTATCAATCTGCAAAAACATTTTACGAATTTTCCTTGTTACTTTGAGCACATTAGATGGACAATTAAAGCCATAGATTCTTTCTGGATATATAAATATGCTGTGAACAAATAAGATCATTAAGGACTTAACTACATTACTCTAAGTTACTCTAAGCACGACAAGATGAGGGTTTTCTTTTACGGGTTTTATTCTTCAGGGAATCTTCAAAAATGTCCAAAAACCGTGAAAGCTAAAATACATAATACACAGTATTAGAATGGCATTAGCTAAAACGCCAACACAAATCAGACCATTACAAGAATGAATAAAGAAAATGAAAAAGAAAAAAAAAACCCGTTGGCTGCCATATTTCAGTTTCCCTTTGAGTGGATGTAAAACATGCACCACCTGAAGCCACAGGTTACGTTTAGTCTGATTACACAAAGTAGCCTTGCCTGTAAATGTGTGAGCTTTAAAGGGACATGATCACACCTGTGTGATTATCATTGCCTAACTAAACTGCCATGATATGACTGTCCTCCCTGAAACTGTGAGCTTGTTAGATTAACGAGGGAGCGAATAGGCACCAAGGGACTTGAAAAGATGTGAAGATTCGCTCACCAAACTTCACTTTTGTTGAAATCCTTATCCCAATAATTATCACATTTCTTTCGATGTCACAGTTATGCACAAACCTGTGTTGATTTATCTTATTCAATCCCTTTGAGGTTTCTGGTTTGACTGAGACAAAGTGTAAAAAGTGGCAATGTGGCATGCATTTAAATGAACCGTATTTAAAGACATAAGCTGTGTAGCTGTTGTTTTGACACCAGCAGATTACGGTGTGCTGTGGAACTCGAACAGCGGTACCTTCTTTAAATCTGAAGACCTGTGACTTTACATGTAAAAAAAGTGCCTGTTTGTAAAAAAGCGGGTTGTTCCTTTAAATGAGCGATTGCTTATGGATACCTCATTTAAAAGGTAGAAAGAAAGAGAAAAGTCGTCAATCCTTCTTCACGATCAGCAGACTTTCAAAATGCCTGCAAACTCACAGCTTTTTGTTCCAATAAAACGTCAAAACGAGTAAATACAGATGAATCATTGTAAACCACCCCCGCTAGTCACATAACACTGATTACAAAATTGATGCAGAAGACCATACCCGGAATGGACCTGCATTAAAGCTGAAACCCCAGAACTTCATCTCATATAAATATAACTCTCTTAAGTGTTGCTTCCCAACAACAGCAGCCAAGCTTCTGAGTAAATAAAGTTTACTGAATCCTCGGCTAACCCCTCCCCTTCCAAAATGCTGTTATTAATGCCTTTTGCCAGCATTGCGGCTGAGTCACAGACAGCACTGCATGGGCGCACATCCAATTTGCTTCACTCGGCCTGTTTCTTCCGCAGTCACTAACGACAAAGTCCCCGAGACTAACATCTCTGGGAAAACTGGCTAATGGCAAAGCTGATTAGAGGGGTTTGACATGATCATAGATTAAATATGTGGTATTAAAGGAAGAAAACATTACCTATCTATTAAATCAACTAACAACAGTTTGCAAAGACCCCAAGTAAGACTTTCTTTTCCCCCAAAGAATTCAATTGAGGTAGTTCATTGAAACATAAAGTAAACAATGAACATATGCAAATGTAAAGTCTGCAGCAGCTTTATAAATATGTTTACATCTCCATTAAAATGCAGACTGAAAAGGGCAATGAAGATAATATTTATAACAATCTCATATTTATCTTCTGCAATTTAGATGAAAAGGAAGTCAGTTAGAGGAAAAGATATAAGAAATAAATATGATTTTGGGGTGGTGGCAACACCATTAAGGCACAACCTTTAAACTTGATTTATTTTCAATTCAGTATTCTGCCTTTTTTGTTTTTATTGAATTAGCCATAATACGAGCATCTTTTTATGGATTTAAAAAAAATCTCTCTTCATCTTTTCAAGTAGCAATTTAAAAGAGTCACATTAAAACTGAAGGTTTTTTGGAACTGTTTCGTACATGATTGTTTTCACCCTCATTAAAATCCAGTTTCATCTGAATAAAATCTATTTTTCCTTGCTGAAAATACGTCTAAAAGGCTGCTGTGGTGTTGTTTAATAGGATGCATTTGTTGTTTGTTCACCTCGATAAATTTTGGAGTCCTAATTTGTTAAGGTAGTTACAGATCTGGGATAATACAACAAACAATTAATAAAAAAATAAGCTTCTGATTGAATATAATACAAGGATTACATCACACCCACTCAGAGTGAGTCCATGTCAAAATCTATTAGGTTTTGAGAAAATGACTGGTGCCACAATTATTAGCATCTTCAAGGGAGATTCTTTAAGTATGTTTTACTTTACTTTTTAAACTAATCGGAGTGTCAAAAACAAAACAACTCAAACTGTGATCAATAAAACTGGAACACGGATTCCCATGACAACCATTAGACACAATCTACGTGCCAAAAGGTAGTTTAAGAGGCATGCCAGGAAAAAAAATGATTTTTCTGTTGTCTGGAGTTCGCTGAGATCTTAACTTAGGTGATGTCAGACAAAAATTAATCTTTTCTCTGACATGAACTCCAAGTGGGAACGAAACAAAGGATATTTATGTGGAAAAGCAATTTCTGCTCTCTATAGCGTTTGATTTGCTTTACAGTCGGTTTCTCTTTTAACAGATTATTGTTAAAGCGCAAACATTTGTGATCTCTTTTAATTATCAGGCTTATTATTATACTTGTTATATGCATGTTATATGTATCATATGTTTTTTGAGCCAAAATAAAAATGAATTCACTGATCTGATACACATTTAGCCAGGCTGTTTGCCTCTACCAGCTTTCGTTGTTTTGTTGTAACAAATGGCTCAACATGAAATAAAATTGGATGGAAAGCATCTACTGAAATCAATTTTCATGGAAAGACACATGCGTTGATGTAAACCATTCCATTATATACTGAATATGGTTGTTGTTAAGTGTTTTATGCATCTTCCAAATAACTCTGACCAGCTTCGCTGGAGCTGTTGAAGAATAGCATATCTAAACCACAGTGGTGCCACCGTCATCTTTTGTAGAAAGTATGTGGGTTCAGGTTTGAGTGAAGTGCTTTTTCTACCACACAACTCTTTTGCATATGGAAATGAAAAAGTATCACTTTGGATTCATCTGACCAGAGCTCTTTCCTCCACGTTTGCTGTGTCCCTCACATGGCCTGTGGCAAACTGCAGAGAGGTTTTGTTTGAATTACTCCCAGAAAATCAGCAACACGAGATTTTTTTCAATGCATGACTCATAGTTCACTGAACAAAACACATCCTTCTCAAGACAAGTAAAAAATATTAACGAGAAGATGCTTTTCTTCAGTATAAGCAAATAAATCTGCCAATGGAGCGAAGGCTTTTTGTCTTGGTAAGTCTCCTCAAAATAAGATGTATATCTAGGCCTTTAAAGCGGGTTTTGAATTTAAACTTAAAAAGCTACTTTTTTGGTTTATTCTGATAACCTTTGGAAATATTATGACTTAAATTAGCATTGCATTGTCATTTTTTATGTTTTTCTTATTTTAAGTGCAACTTTACCCAATTGTAGAACAATACCTATGTAAAGATTAAAAATACTAAAACTTGCATTCAATCTAAATAGATATTCCTACATACAAAGAGAAAACATTCTACATTTAAGATAGCTACTTTTGCAAAAGAAGAAGGTAAGGAACTAACTTTATTGCTTTGTAACTGTGGTGACAAACATTTTAGTTGTTTGCTTGCATATCTATTGTTGATTTGTACTATGGGGGGAAAACTTACTCACAGCACATTTGTGTGGTTTCTGCTAACCAGCTGTGATAAATATGTACCTGTACTTTTGTTCTTTTTTTGAAACAAGTTAGTTGTGATGAATAAAGCAAGTCAGTTTCTTTAACCACATCTTTTACAATACAGCAACCTAAAAATGGCAAGTAAATAATCTTATTTTAGCCAAGATATAGCATATAATTAGATAAATCCATTCAATAATACGTTCAAGTATTTTTCACTACTACCAACTCTTATATTAGCTTAAAAGATACTTGTAAGACGGTCTCGTTTCATTTTAAGTCAGCAAAAATATTTACAATAGAGATTGGACAACAACACTTTGTAAGCATTTGAGTTTTAAATTGTTGGGTCTGTTCAGTTCCTTAAATGTTGCAAAACCTCAAAGGTCTTCATAGACCATCTGTTTTTAGGCGGTCTATGAAGAATAACGGAAATAGTGAACCAATTTGCTCCTTAGATGAATTCTGTGGGCAACTAGATGCAAAGTTTTTTTTTAGGGGTAAACCAGTAAAAGGGGGACTTTTCTTATTTATATTTGCATTACAAAAAAACATTTTAAGCAGCTTAAAAAAAAACTTCATCCATCTACCTTTTTTAACTTGCTTTTGCTGGTGGTGAGCTGCTTGGTGTAGGTAGTTTTGGAGTCAGGCTCCCACACCATCTCCTCACAGGGCAGCTCCACCTCCCCGAGGCCCGCTTCTCTCAACCCAGAGAAGTCCCTGCTGTACACAGCCAGCTTTAGCGTACAGGTGCGCAGCTCTTCCACGGAGCCCACCTGCAGCACAAAGCTCTGACTGGTGATGTCTGGACTGAGGCTACGCTGACGTGGGGCTGTCTGCTGGGGTGAGGGGTGAAGTGGGGGGAGGCTGGCGCGAACAAACACCCCACTGCGTCTTCTAGCGTCACCAGAAAGCCCCAGGATGTTGACTACCAGGCTGCCGGGGTTGGAGCTAAAGAACAGGGAGAAGTGCAGGAGAGGAACTGACTTGGGGGAGACGGAGATGGAGTTGGAGCCATACTGAGGGGAGCAGGGTTCCCCCTGTTGGCTGTTAACACTGGGAACATGCTGTGAGGCGACTGCTCTCATTCAAAGCATAACTTTCTCCACTAACGGTTCTGCGTCTGCCTATCACCCGCAGGGACCTGGATACAAAGCTGAGCTTGGTGAGAGAGGGCAGGGAGGCTCTTCCGTGACTTGCAGCTTTACTGGGCAAGCAGGGCAGAGCAGGAGTGCTGAGGCGTCGCACTGGGAAAGCAGCTGCAGAAGACTGCACCGGTTCAACTGGTCTGGAAGGGTTGGAATAGAACGGGAGAGTGCTGAGGTCAACTTCAGACGGGGAAGAGCAGCTTTTAGAAGAAGGGCACTCCAACACGTCCCCGTCTAGCTCTTCGTATTGCTGTTTGACAGGCTGAGTACAAGGAGGGGGAGTTAAAGTCACGGTCACGCTCTCAGTGGGAGGAGGGGAGAGAAAGACGGCCTCTCTGTCCTCAGAGGAAAGGTTCTTCTGTTTGCGACAGCAAAGGATGCAGCCAAGAACCAGACAGTAGCAGAAGACAGCCAGACCCACAGCTAGCACAACCTGCAGGTGGACTAGAAAACAGAACAGTTAGATTCACAAGTAAGCACCATAAAAATGAATAATGTTATGATGTTTGTTTGTTTTTTTGTCACAGTAAAGCAAAACATAACACAATCTATCTACTATTGGAACGACTTTTGCTACAGGACAGGTAAAGCGAGCATCAGGATTATCGCAGCCTGACAAATGAAATCGTGTTTAGCGTTTGACTCTAAGTGAAGATAAATTCTTTGCAAGAGGATCCTGCTGTAAACCATGATCTCGTTTCGTCTGCAATCTGTGTGCTTGATGAAATCAAAGAGGAAATGTGGAAATAATTGAAGAAATGATATAGCTAGACTTACTTGGTCACCCTGGCAAGACATTTGTGTATATTTTTTCCCTATGTAATATTCTTTTAATTGATAATTAAAGATCTATAAGACAGATTCCTTTGAATTGTTTCTTTTTCTATACATTTAAAACTCACATTTGAATCATCCGGGATGTCAAAATAAAGCTAACAAAACATGAAGAATAAAGTTTAAAATAACAATTATATATACTATATATTGTTGCATCACATTCCCTGATTTTATCTTTTGCCTTTTTCACAGGCGTCTTTATTTGCATGAGATTGGAGCCACAGAAGCTGTTGTGCTTATTTAAGGTCATCCAGTGGGGGGGTGTCAAGATGACTCATCCTCCATAATTGGATTTTTACAAAAACCACATCAGTTAGGAACCATTTTAGAGTAAAAAAAAAGGAAAACTCTTTCAATAGTAAACATCTTTTTTAGGGCAAAAGGATGAATTATAAACTGGTGTAACCTGAGTGTGTTTCTCCCATAAAGGCATAATCTCATCTGGGTCATAAAAGCTCTCGAGAATGAAATCAACCACAATTCATAAGGATGAGATTCATTCATCAGAAGAGCATTTACCCATCCCAGCACAGACCCAGCGGTGGGAGCTCATCTCCATTAATAGATCAATCTACCAAGAAACAAGACATTAAGAAAATAGCAATAATTTAGATTAGATGTTAGAATACAAATTTAAAACCTTTTTTTTTTAGGAAGATTTTACTCAACATCGCTATGTAGAAACTGCATTACTTTATTATGGGAGTTGTTGCTTTAAAATGAATGAAACTGACTTTATGTTTAGTTAAGTCTCTATAAAACTGTGGAGAATGTTCTGAATACATGTTTGTTTTGCTGTTTCATAATAAACCTAATCTAACTGCATGAAAGTAATTCTTACATATACAATAAATTCTGGGAGGTCTCAGCTTGAGCCGGGACTCAGAACACACTTTTAGTATATGTACATATATGTATATGTGTCCATTTTTGGTGTTTTTATACACATTTTGTCAGGCATGGGATAAAGAGCAAGAGAAAATAAAGAGAAAGGTACATGTAGGGAATGAAGTACGAGACATTTGCAGCACCTGGTTCACTTATCCAGGCCATGACATCTAGTTTTCTGTTGTGTTTGCATGCTTTGTAGCTTTTTAGTGACCTACTACTACTAAGTTGCATTTCATTGTATGATGATTGTATGAACATGACACGTATCTGATGTGACAGAAACTGAATGTGGTACCCATGAAAACAAATAAAACAATTCTAAGGGGAAAAAAATGAAACATCTGAGGGCTATCTTCTTCATCCTCAGCATCCTCCTCTGAATCTATCATGGTCTTTGGATGTTCATATTCTGCCTCAGACATATAGGGCTGAACTCCTTACTATCCTTACTATCCAACAGACTAGATTAACCGACTACAACAGTCTTTTTGGGACAATCCTAATTGTACATCACAGGTACTGATCTTTAGTAAAATCAGTGTCTTCAGCTCACCCATAAGTTCACAAGAGTGGCTTTACTCTCTTAAAACCTTTATTTTTTTTCTTTTTATTAAACTATTCTGTGGAAATAGTTGCATCTTTCAGACGTTTTGTGCTGGTTTTGAAAATGTAAAGATTCAACGGCCACCAAAAATATTTTAAGCTTTCTTCCGTACTATTCATCCGTGCCGCAGCTGTTTAAAACAAACCATACAGTTTTCTGCTTCAGACCGAATGGGACCCAGTAGTATTGGGCCATGTTTATGCTAAAACACTGTGATTTTACACATGGATGTTTAATAAAACTACCTAATTTATGGTAACTGTCTTTCAAAATTTCTTGTTTGTGCTCAGCTAAATTATAGGGATTTGGAAAACTTTTATTGGTATGAAGATCCAGTCATTTAATGGTTTAAATGATTACTCTTATACTGTATGAAACGTAGCAATATAATCATAACAATGGGAAACATGCATTCGCATGCTTGAAAGAGTTTTAAACCTTAGGTTGTGATAGTCTCCTTCTTCCTGGCTTATTCTCAGACTGAAGAAACTGCCAACTGTTAATATATATAAAAAAAACTCCAGAAGAAAGATAGAACTGGATTGTAAAATATTAGAGAAAACATCCTACCTCCAAGAAAATCGGACATCTTCAGCGCCTGGTGAGAGCCGGCTCAGTGTGACAGGAGCATCCAGAAACTCCAGCAGCTGCTTCTGAGGGAAGCTGAGTCGGAAAGGACGCCAAGAAGCCCCTCCTTCTTTCTTACCACTCTGTTCTTAGCAGTTCAATTACTCTGAACCACTTTCATTATACTCCAAATCGAATAATCAAGTAGTCAGCCTTTGCTGCTGGTGCAAACAGGGACTGTTCTTAGGTGGGATTATCAGACGTTAGACCTGAATGTACCTAATTTGAGGAAAGTCTGATTTAAATTATGTTTTTTTTCCAGTTTTTATTATTCTTAGTTTCATCTTTGGTACTGACTTGATGCGTTCTGCATCTCCATCAGAGGGATCCTAACTGCAAGAGAGTAAAATATGGAGAATTTTTTATTTTTATTTTATTGTTTTATTATATATCAAATTAATAAGAAATCTGTAAATATCAGTATTGAATAATCCAGCACTATTTTACGTTTATGTTACAGCATTTTTGTCAATTCTATAAAACTATAGAATAAAATCTCTTTCCTATACATATATTTACAGCTTTTACCATTTAGCACAAAATTGAGATGTTTTCCACTCATCATTCTTGATGTTTCTACAGCTCAGGTAGGTAGGACGATTGTTGTGGAGTGGGGGGGTGCGGACAACAAAAAAATCATTCAGTCTATCTATGCTGTTTGTTAATCCTGTTTGAGTTTGTTTTACATAACAATTTCATATTATTTTCAAATCAGTTTAAAATGCCATGCCTATTCTATAAAATAAGTGTTACTTTGGTTGTACAAGACAATGAAGAGTGTCCTACTTTTCTTTCTTATTTCTGCTTTCCCCCGGATTGATCACCACCTTAGTGTGGTTGATGGATTTGTGCCTCAGTGACCTGAAGAAATAAACCAGCAGTTTATTTGCGACAAGTGAGACACCTTAGCTTAGAGGGCAGACAACTGTCCCTCCTTTTAGTTTCATACCCACATAAAAACAATCCTAATTCACACAATTGACCAATTGAATTATGCACACATATTTTTGACAGTCAAATTAACTAGTTTCAAAAGATTCCACAAGAGGGCGGTGTTGTACCAACCATTCTAATGATTTTAATGTAATTGGCATGGGCACTTTGAAAAATGATTAATCCGGCAGAAGCTAATTAGGTTACATTATTAATTGAACATCTAGCAGCTTTCAGCAACAGAACAAAAAAATGACAACATGTCTTCTCAAAACTCTCTTTACCGGAACCAAATATTTTGTATCAGTTTATTTTGGAAAAACAAATCAAATTATAATTTTTTTAAATGTGCATTTTACTAAGAATGAACTATTTTATGTCTCATATAGTCGTTAATGAATTATAGCTGCTGAAATGTTTGCAGAGCTTAGTAAACAAAAACAAGGATAAGCCTAACATCCTAAAGCGTGACTCTGAATCTTTGTGTCCCTCTAGCGGCCATAAAACTGAACTGAATACTGAATACGTACGTTCTTATATCGTCTCACATAGATTTAGAAAACTCAGGACATAAAGCAAAAAGCGCTCTTTAGCTGCTTTGTTTCATTGGTTATATTTTAGACATAATTAGACTAATCTTATTTTTATGTGTTTTGTTATTATTAGTAGACTCATTGAGTCTACTAACCCCTAACCCTAACCCCTAACCCTAACCCCTAACCCTAACCCCTAACCCTAACCCTAACCCCTAACCCTAACCCTAACCCTATTTTGATCGGGATCGCGATTTTGGTGGCCACGATTAAAGGAACTTGACGATATTTACTTTAAAAATGTGAGCTCTGCTGCAGTGCCAGCATCTCTAATCACTTGTTCTGAACCTGGAGTCTACCAACCACCATCAGACAGACAGATGTGGCAGCATCTGCTTTTTTCTGCACATGGGACAGGACGATTGCACTGTGTTAAAGAGAGGATCCCCGGGGTATTGCGAGAATTCCCTTCAAACACTCCTGCGACAGCCTAGAAACCTGGCTGATCTGAAGAAGATCGGTGTGGAAGAATGGGCCAAAATCCCTCCTTTAGTTTGTGAAAACCTGAAGAAAAACTACAGGAAACATTTGACCTTGGTAATTACAAACAAATTAACAAATAAACAAGTTGATACTTGCGCAGATGGCAAGTATCAACATTTATTTTCACAGGGGTTTAAATACTTATTTGCAGCAGTAACACACAAGTGAAATTATTTGAAAATATCCGACATTGTGATTTCACGGATATTTAGTTCCTAGATTGTGTGAGACACACATGCAGGGACATGCACCTAAGAGGAAAATTTCAGATCCCTCCATAATTTGTGAGTGGGGAAACTTGCAAAGTTGAAATACTTTTTTAAGCATACTTCCATTCCCAAACCATGACATGGATCATATCATAGTTACATAAATATTCTTAAAATAATGATTTTGGATCGATGTAACGTTATGTCCTACCTGGTGGCAGACAACAAACTCACAAACATGAAAAAAAAGAAATAAACGGCCCCGCCCATGCCTGCCAAAACTAGCATGCGATTGGTCTATTGGTTTACATGGAAGCGCAACTACTATCATAAGGACTATGAAACCAGATTTTAGGCTTTCATTTCTGTTTTAGTATCAGTTTTCGGTCAGCAGAATTTTGGGTACAACAACTTTATTGACATATAAATACGAATATGAATGTTAAGAGTTTTCCATACACCTTTTTTGACAGAGATCTTACTCCATACAGAATCAGGGTGTAAATATATGACTGGTCTTTACATCTCAGTTTATACACGAAAAAACTGAGAAATAAATCAATCTTACATTTGTCAGTGAACATCATCCCGGGTGACTGTTTCCAGCTTCAGTTGAACAACCAACACACATCAGCAAGTTTAGTTGAGGAAGTAAATCACTGGGCAGTCTGAATCTTGCATAACCCTTTTTGACAAAGA
>JAVLVB010000173.1:614251-665540 GCA_032876305.1 Orestias chungarensis | reverse complement strand
AGAGAGAGAGAGAGAGAGAGAGAGAGACAATTTTATCCAAAGTGACTTGCAAAAAGAGGGTTTAATATGGAACTACGAATCAATTTACTCATTTACCTGCAATGTGCTAGGATAGGATTTAGTATTAATGATGACACTTCCTCTGTTTTCAACTCTTGCTGCAGACTTTGTAGTGAATGTGACACACAGCTCCTATCAAGCGGTGGAGAACAACAACATATCTCTGGAGTGGACCTTCACCACCAAACCTGTACCGTACCGTTTCATAAATATTGCCTGTGACCTAACAAGTGATCAGAAGGAGTTTCTCTTGATTCAGTATATTAACGGTAAGGTGACAGAGTCTCAGCATGAATAGTTTTCAGGACGAGTCCAAATTGACAAAGACGCCATCGAGGAAGGACGAATCAGACTCCACGTTTCCAGACTGCAGCTCAATGACTCTGGTGTGGTTTCATGTGATGTGAAGACAAATGATGGTCAAGGCTCTAGAAAAATACACCTTTATGTTTCTGGTGAGAAGGAGTTTCTCAAGAATTCTGCTTTGTCTGTTTGAGATGTATTGATAAAGTCTGAAGAGAGACAAATGTAATTATATCGAGACTCAATTCACCATATTGTTTTTGTTGCTATGAGAAAACTCTGATCGGTCCATTTCAATTTATCTTCCAGCAGCTGCAAGTCATCTCCAACCCACAAACACAACTTTAAATCAAACACAACAACATTTTGGCATCTGGATCACACTGGGACTGATAGTAGTACCCTTCATTGTTTTATGTGGTATTTACTACAATCTGAGAAATACACTCAGAGGCCTGAAAATACACCTGCTGGAAACTTGTCCAACATCTGAGTCACATAACAACAGAGTATACTGTAAATGATTATTACTTAATTATCCGTTAGAATGAAAATGTTTGTTGTAGTATGCTACCTTGTCATTCAGATTTTCTGTTATATCACAGTTGTTTTTCATTTTACCAGCTGATTATCTTAATCGTGTTTAATTTAAAAGTCTCATCAAACAGCTTCATCATCTTTCTTGGAGCTGTTTATTGTTTATTTCTTTATCCATTTGAATTTTGTTAGTTTATCCTTAAGTTGAATTTTTTTTTTGTATTATTTATTGAGTTTACTTGCAGGTTAATAATTGAATTAAAGTGCTGGTGAATCCATCATCTAAAAGCAGAAAAAAATTGCACAACTACAAATGTAACAAGAGATCTAACTACAGTGACAGGCTTGCAAAAGAGAGGATGGATCAGATGAGGAGCCAGAAGGAGGATGCTAACTCTGGAGGATCTGTACAGATAACACTGCTCAGGTAGTATACAGTATAAGGTACAATAAGAGGCTTCAGAACAAAGTCTAACCATGCGTTTGAATTGCCAATTTAGATTTCAAATCTCAATCCAGCTGTGTGTTTGATGTGGGAACATGAAAAACCTATTTTAATAGTTCAAGGGTAACAATACTTTTCCAGAGAAACTATCCTCTAGGTTTGAATTTTGTCTTTACTTTAGCTGCTTCATAGTCCTCTGTTGATTTGCTGGAATGTTAATGAAAACTTGTATTTTAGGAACACAAGCAAGCAGTTTAACCCAGAGATTGATCTCTGGCTTATTAGTTTGTCTCAGTGAATCGTTTTTATGTCGCCATTTTCTGAATGTGTCTCTAAAAAGAATCCCATCGTTTCTTAAAAGGGACGTTTTTTTACACACGGGTTTAAAGCATAAAACAGACAGAAACTGTCTGTTAAAGCTTCTGTTGCCACTAGAGTGCAGAAGTTGATCAAGTTATTTGCACCATGCCTTCAATGAGACTTTCCTGTTGGATGCTAGTTATAAATGAGATAGATGTTTAAACTCACCGTTAGTATGGACACTATTTAGGACAGAAACTAGAAGTAGCTCTGATGCTTCTGATAGTGAAAACATTTTTGCACAACAGGACCAGGTTCAGTGGCTCCTGCAGCTCCACGTTTTCAGGCCCAGCAATGTTTTAGACGTCAGACTAACAGGAGAAGAAGGTAATATGTAGGTCATCTTTTAAGTTACTACCACAGATTGTGAATATTGTTGTTGCTGATAAGACAATTTAATTAACTCTTACTGGTACGACTTTACTTTTACATGACAATGTTTTTAGGTTGAAGTTGGTTAGCAGTATGATGTAGAGTTTGTAGTTAGACTTTAAATCCTCCTGGTCAATTTAAGATGTTTTGTGTATTTACCTGATCCCTGAATTCATTCATATTATGGTATGTACTGTGTAAACTTGTTTCATCTGCTTCGTGTCTGTCCTCTTTTACAACTGGAGCTTTTCCATGCTTCACCAGTTCCTCAGTGAGAGCAGGACTAAAGACTGAAATTGTTGGTTAAACATATCGGAGCCATCAAACCTAAGGATTCAAAATATTATACCATCGACTGCCATAAATGTGTGATTAACAAGCAAACAAAAATGAAAAAAATCTTACATAACTACATTTCTATATTTTTACGTGTTCACATTTATAAAAAAGAAAAAAGAAAAATGAGCAATAAAATGACAAAAATGTATTAAAAAATATAATAAAATAAATTTGTTGTAAACTGATCCTGCTGTAAATGTTACCTTGTTAATAAATGTGTCTTGTTAATGAAATAAATGTAGAAATTACATATCTAGATTTTCTGGCTCTTCTTGATCATTTTTGTTTGTTTTGTTGTTTTTTGTTGTTTTTCTTTCAGCTGAGTTTCAGTTTTACAAACTCATAATTAATATAAATCATCCAGCATGCTACATTTTCCAAAGAAGAAAAAAGGAAGTTCAAATTCCTTTATTTTAACCAGGAGACTTTTATTCTGAAAGGTTCTGTCCGCCCCTGGTAATTGAAGCGTCCTCTGAGCGCAGTCAGCCAGACAGTCAGTCAGTCAGACACACATCCTGGGTTAGATTTGTTACTGACTGACTGGTTTAAAGTAACTGCTTAGATAGAAATGTATCTGTTGTTGTTGTTTATATGTGTTTGTTGTTCAATTGAAAACAACCCACATAAACCGAGGATGGTGTTCACAGACAAAGGTAACATTTATTCATCTCTATGTTTATTTGCTGCCTGATTCTGGAGTTTATCTTTCTGTGTTTTATTTTGGTTTAAGTGTAAAATACTAAACTATTTTAAGACGATTTTATTTTTTCAATGATTTTATTAATGTGTTTCTGTTTCAGTTGTTTAAAGATATTAAGAGGAAAAGTGTTTTATTGTAGCTGCCTGTGCCCTTGAGAAGAGTTTAAAACCATGACAACAGTATCATTTATTATTCACTTGTTTTGTAAAGTTGTTTAAATTATCCATACATACAAATAGCAGTTAAGAAGGTAACCTGCTGGTTGCTGGTTCAACTGTTAAATTTTTTTTATGACTAATAAAAAGGTCACTGACACATTCGAGTTATTTGAAGTCAGCGGTGTAAACGTAGAACACACTCCTTTCTAGGGGTGCCCAACACTGAGCCGTTGGGCACCCCTGTGTTGAGGTGGTGGCAGAACTGAAGTCTGCCTTGTTCACCGCTGACTGACAGTTCCATAGACCTACAGAGAATTTATTGGTTTTGGATGACGATGTTTGATTTAGTGAGCAGAGATTGATACTGAACAAATGTATGTAAACGTCTGAATACGAACAAAATGACAAAAAATATCTTTAAAAAACTGTTCCTGGTACTTTTTCTGGCATTTAGGAGGCAGAAAAGATTTAGGTTGTTCTGGACTAAAACTAAAACAGGAGACGTTTTGTCAGATTTACCTTCGGAGCATGAGAAACAAAATGTGTCCTTTTAAACTTCTGGTTTTAACTTCATCTAGTGTGTGACTAAAAAAGTCACTCTGATATACAGATATATATCAGCAGATATAAACTTTATGATCACAGGCTAAAAGAGTCAGCAGGTGTGATGTATTACATGGTATAAAAAGTTGTTCTCTTAACAACTTGGTTTAAACTTGGTTAAACTTTGTAACATGTTTTGGTCAAAATGGAAAACAAGGCCATGGATTAGTTTAGTTCCCAATGGAAAGACTTAAAAAGGCTGATTTGTCTCCCCATTTTGTCTTTATTTGCAGAGTCAGCAGCTAAGAGGTTTCTGCTTACTAAACAGGATCTGCCTGTTCGAATTCTGGTTGACAGCGAGTCAGATGTCGTCACATCTGTTGGAAAGACCAAAGTGTATTTCTACAACTTCAGTAACACAGCGCAGGTAGTTATTACATTCAGGTCTGAATAAAACTAAGAACGTATACTACCATTACGGCTGAGTTACAAGTTAAGTTAGAGTTCTTTATCATCCTTCGCAGGTTCCTGAAGGGCAGAAGGTGATTTGGAAATTTTGCAACAAGGTGAACATTAAAGAATCGCTCAAGTGAATTTAGTCCGATCTGGATTCTATTCCACATTCTTAAATGAAACGTTTCTTCTCTTATTTAGAACTGCAACTACAACGTCACTCTGGTTCATCAGAGGGAAAAAGAGAAGCCACTGTTTGTTTGCGGAACAAATGGCAAAATAACCCAGTGTTGTGACATGGTAGGGAACTAAAGTGTTATCAAGAACTGTCACTGTCAGTAATCTGAACATTAAGTTCTGATAACTGACTAAATGTGAGAAGCCACTTGTTGACTAAACTAGCTAAACTTCCTGTTTTGTTTTTTATGTTTGTTTCTTTGTTTCAAAGAACTGAGAAGAGAATTAGCTGTAATTGTTTAATCATACTGTGTTGCAAGATCGATTTATTTTTCTCTTTTGCTTTTTAGCATAACTTATCATCGAAGTCCCCAGAGTGTATCCAAAATGCTAAAATCGAATTTATCCAGGAATTTGTTATCAAGGAAGGTGAACAATCTGCTCTTGTTGGTGAGTTATTTACCAATTGTTTCTTGTGTTCACTTGTTTCTGCTTTTTGCTTTATGTTTTTTCTCCCCTCCTCTCACACCTTAATTGTTACCGCCACGTTTCCTCTCCTCATCCATCCAGGTGCTGCATTAGTTCAACATCTGTGCTCTTATCGAAATTACCTCTCTGCTTTTCTCAACTTGTTTCTAACGGTATTTTCTTTTGCTCTGCTACTACTCAATACAACATTCTTTGGATACTACTTCCAGTTTGCACCTGATTTTATTTTTCTTTATTCATCTTTCCCAGAAACTGAAAAAAGTACAGACCTCTACATTACATACTCTGGAGCTCACGAGCATGTTGGCATTCACAAGTTTGGAAGTAAAAGGGTGAGACCAGCAAACCACGATGAAGGTATTTCCAAAGTGCAAAATATATGGAAGCTTCTAAACTTATTTTGTCCTTTACATCTATAACATTCAATGCGTTGTATAAGGATTTTGTTTTGAAACTGCATTTATATTTCACTTTTTTGTCAGGGTATTTCTAAAAAAAAACATTTAAAAAGACTCCTGCATTTAAAAGTTTTATATTGGAATTACTAAATAAATTCCATTTTAATTTAAGTTTTCACTGCTTTGGTGCTATTGCATAGTTATGAACAATGTTAACAAAGAGAGAAAAGCTACAGCTTTCGACCCCAAGACATGTTATGACCTGTAGCCAGACAATAACATGAAGATGATGCATCATCTTCAGATTTTAGCACTAAAAATGAGCTGGGTATAAAATCAGATTTATTCCTGGAAAAAAAAGCATAAACAAAAAGAAGCTGTATGAAATATTAACCCAACTGATCTTTTCAAAACAATAAATAAAGGAACCAAATGACAATTACAACTTACAACTTAAGAGACAATGGAGAAAAAGCAGGTACAAAGAAAGCAAAGGAAGCGGTGCGACAGGTTGGGATGAGCAGAGGATAAATAAGGAGAACATCTTCTTATCTAAAAGCTTTACGTAGGTAACCAATCCTTACTGATTAAAACAGTTTTGGGGGTGGGGAATAGACGAATATTGAGGCGAGTCATTCGTCCAGCATAATCTTATACCATCCATCCATTTTCTATACACCCTTGTCTGGGGTGGGTCTGCTGGCACCTATCTCCAGCTTACAATGGACGAGGCAGGGGTACACCCTGGACCGGTCGCCAGTCCATCGCAGGGCAACACAGAAACATACAAAACGAAAAACCACTCATACACACACTCACACCTTAGGACAATTTAGAGTTCCCAATCAGCGTAACAGTCGTGTTTTTGGATTGTGGGAGGAAGCTGGAGTACCCGGAGTACTCCATGCACATGGAGAACATACAAACTCCTTGCAGAAAGACCCAAGGTGGAATCGAACCCAGAGCCTTCTTGCTGCATGGCAACAGTGCTACCCACTGTGCAGCCCTATTCTAAGACCTTCAACTGTATCTGCAACAAAATATGGTTTCACAATATAATGATTGAATTTATGCATCTCATTCTTTTTTTTTTATTAAAAAAAAATAATGTAAAGTCTGTATCCTTTTCTGTACTTTTCCCAAAGTATGGAAAGTATGCATGGTCTATGTCACTTAAAATCACAATAAAACACATTGAGGTTGGCGATTGTGTCGTGACAATAAGCAGAATTAGTGTGTATTAAATAATATTTTTTCCTGAAATTTAAACAAAATCAAATAGTTTTTTTTTGTTTTGTGTTGTTTTCCTGTCTGTAGAGCAGTACTACTTGGGAATGGTACTCAGCAGAAGAGCAAATGAGACGTTGGAGAGCAAGGTTTATGCTTTCTATAAGCAGAGAAACAAAGACACGGGACTGGGCAGTGACATGTGGCTGCCCTTTGTCAGCCGAGTTTGCATGGTAAGATGCTCGACAGGTCCGATTTACTGCTTACATTAATTACACTCTGGTTGAGGATGATTGATTGTGTATATGGTGGCGGATTCCAGGATGACGCTGGGGGTCCCAAGAGCAACCTGCAGTTCAGTTGGACCTCGTTGCTGAGCGCGAGGCTCTATTGTGGTGATCTGGGCAGCAAGAAGCATTTCTCTGAGCTGGTAGATGTGGCCACCGTTCAGGCAGACAAGTGGCAGGATACCAGAGTTTATGCACTTTTCAGAAATCTGTGGTAAGTTGTCAATGTGAAGGCAAAGGCAGGTGGAGAAACATTATACCCCTGTGAAAAGAGTGAAATCCAACTTATTTAAATTGTTACTTGAATTCAATTTAAGCTGTTCGAGTTTAGACATGAAACCCAATCAAATAAGCTGCTTCGTTTCTTAAACGGCGAACTGGCCAGAGTGGTTGAGTGTGAAATAACCAGAAGGACTTGTCAGCTGTTGTTTGCCCTACAAACATTTGAAAGTATCATTCATGGAGGAAGAGTAACCTGACCTTGTACTATGTGAGTGTGTGTGTGTGTTCTTTGGTTTCTGTGAGGCTGAAAGGTTTTTGCCATTCGTGCAGCATTTTTGGTTCCATCGCTACATACAAGCTTTTCTTCTGTCTTTCAACATCAGACGCTTCTTTGACACTGCTGACCATCATGTTTTTACAGGGGCGTGAGCGCCGTGTGTGTCTACACAATTGGAGACATTGAAAACACCTTTACCAAGTCCCCTTTTAACGGTTTGGTAGAGGACAGTGTTGTGGATAAGCAGAGAAAAATGGTACGTCGGTGAAATCAATCTGTGACAAGAAATGTCGCATCTGGTGTTTGTGCGTCTCCCACACAGACGCCAAATGCAAACCAAATCCTTTTTGTTTTCTTCGCTCTGCTCTCAACACATGACGCCATATGTTGTTACTAATAATGACTTGGTGCTGATGTCTGCGTTTTTTCTGCGCATGCAAGTCCTTTTGGTGTTCACACAGAAGTCGCATTTAATCAGCAGACAAACCAACGCAAACAAAAAATAGGATTTCAGCCAGACGTTTAGCATCAGGACTTGCTGTGTGAATGTAGCAAGTTTAATAAAAGTTTATTAATTTTGAAAATGTTATTGAATTAGTTACATTTGCTTATATTCTAAGTGTTTGCGTGTGAAAATCTTTCACTTGAATGGTATATAATGGCCTACCAGTTAACTTTACCACAGGGTAAACTGCTGAAAAGTGATAAGAGATAAGAAAAACCCGAAATGAAGCACATTTTAAGGGTTTGGGTAACATTCCCAAGGTTAGAACTGTAGCTGGAGCAAATGTTTTTACAGTTGTATCCAGGACAGTGGCCACAGCTGTTCATTCCTTAAGCAAACTCAACTACTGAGCCAGAAAAAATAACAGACGCATCTGATTCTGACTAAGCAGAAACATTAGACGCAGTACTCCAAAGCTCACTTTTCATAATGAAAGCACAGTTTTCAGATCATTTAAAAATCCATGTCTGATGGTAAAGTGGCTGTAGATCATATTTAGGGAGACATATCTTCAGCTATTTTATCAAGTCCCACCTCTGTAAGACCACATTGGAATAGATATTACAGCACTCCATGTGTTTATTGCTTCGTAGATAAGAATTAATGTATATCAGTCTTTGTGTAAAAAAGTAAAAGGTAAGTGTTTTGATGATATTCTAACTCACTGAGATGCGCCTTTATTGTTCTTATGGGTGGTTGCATACTTGAGTTGGAAATACTTTATAAATCAGAAAGGGATTTATTTTTTTCTCTGACACTTCCTCTGTTTATTTTATTGTGTTGTGAATAATAAATCAGCCTGTCAGCTTTTTAGAGAAGCATTTCTTTATTAGCAGCCAGTTAGTGCTGGGTTCTTCTAAAAGTGTGAACTTTGTTCCCTCAGTGCGTTCCTGACAGCACCAAGATTTCTGCAGATATCCTGAAGAGGATCGAAAAGGTCTCCCAGATGAGGGATTGGGTGCAGCCCAAGTCTGGGCCAGTTCTCCTTAACCATCAGAAATACACTCGACTCAATGTTGATGCTTCCCTGGAGAATGGACACACAGTTCTGTTTCTGTCTCTAAGTGAGTAGACGTTCCCATAAACTACTAACACAGGTGAATCAAGCAACAGAGCATCACGGCATAGGCTGAGCTACAGAGATGAATGATTGCTTCTGGAAGGTCAAGCTGGATGCCTGGTGTGAAGAAAAATGATGATTATTCCCACGATGATGAGGAAAGTGGCACGTGTGACTTAATTTCACAGCAGTGATCAATTTCAACTTTGTTGAAAATTTTACTGGTTGGAAGTTTTTTTTTGTTTACTGGAACCAATTTCCTCAGATTAGTTCTCAAAAGCAGAAGTCGAACAGTAATCTTGTTTTAGCAGATTTCTTGTTACCTCCACAGATTTTTGTTAAACGCACGATTTTGTTCAATCACAAATTTAATAACATATATTTTGTTAAATGTATGATTTCTAACTGTTTTGTTTTTTTTCAAATATGACCGAACAGCTGAGAATGCTGTGGTGCGGCCACACTTATGTAGATTAGTATCTTTTGATCGAACCACAAGGGTAAAACCTAATTAGATTCCTTCCTGATTTATAGGGTTACTCACATGTTTTTAAAAACAAAAAACTGTTATTCCTAAGGTTGTTTCATTGTAAAGGGGAAGGACAAAGTCTCAACCAAAAGTCCTGAGAAAAACAGAGTGTGTTAATAGTTTTGCATGTCATTCATGCAATCAAGCACGTGTTCCTCAACCAATGTATGACTGTACAGACAACCATTTGTTGCCTGGGGGTTACTTTGACAGGAGGGATTTTTTCTCGGTCTTCTGTATAGAAACTATCTAAAAACGTAAAAGAACAAACTAGAAACCTAAAGCTCTCAAAGCAGACACAGTTTTTTTTTTCTTCCTTGAGGAAACAGTAAAATGAATTACAAGATCTCTGATTTAGAAACAGTGTGAGGTTAAAAGTCATTTCAGTTTTCTCTGCTTACCAACACGTTGACAACATTTCACTAGGCTTCTTGCCAACGGGTTTCAAATTCGCGTTAGCGTTGTTGACTTTGTCCTTTGGAGCCGCTCGTGTCTTTTCCAACGAGATGTTGAGGCTGCAGTAGAACGAATGATTCAGTCAATAGGGGAGCTGTTTATATACATAAGTTCATAAGATCATATCCTAGTACAGAAAAACGAAGCATTATTTTAGCTAACTGATTAATTAAACCAGAATGTTAGATGGGTAATAGAGGTTCAGGCACTTTCAGCAATTTGTCTTATGTATTTTTATGGGGTTTTGATTCATATTCCTGCTGTTACATAAACATAAAAAATACCAGTCTGGTTGTTGTGGACTGGGACGTGTATTTTCCTCAGTGTGTTCATTTTGTAGGCTCTAAAATTAGACAAATACGCAACAGAGTCAGTCGAATTGAAGCACTGGTTTGTCACTCGTGAAATCACCACAATAAGTAAAAAATATATTAACTGAGTATTAACACTGTTATTTTGTTCTTATAAGGGAAAGCCTTATTTCTATGTCCAATGACAGATCAGGTCATTTCAATTTAAAGAAAGAGACTTTGGGCTTAATGAAAACACTAAATTAGAATATGTGTTGCAATAGGACTGTAAAATAACTTCATTTGCTTATTCGTTTTTTCTATTATTGCCAAAAGGCTGTTTCTCAAAACATGTACAAGACTTTGGTTGCTTTTGGTAATTTCCTAAATTACATAGCAGTTGATACGATGTACCTAATGTATGGGTGCGTCGATGAATGTTTCGTCATTTTGTAAAGGAGAAGTGTTACCAAACACTGAAATCATGATTTATTTATACCCCAGGGTAACAAGAAACAATGAGTCCGAAGGCAGGCGTGAGTCATCAACACCCTTATGTCTTGTTCCCTTTGGACAGGTAATGGTGCTGTTCACAAGGCAGTAAAGTTGAAAAATCACTCTTTCGTCATCGCTGAGTATCAACCGCTTCATTCCTCAGCCCCCATCCTAGGTCTCAACTTCAACCCCGTCTCTGTGAGTAACGCATGAGCACCCACACAACTATTCTACCCACCTAAAACACGAGGTCTTATCCAGATTTAAAGTAATATACTGTCTCAGGATGATAGCTTTGACAACTTTGGTTCGGAACCTTTGTTACAGAAAACGCTGTATGTGAACTATGAAGCGGAGCTGGTTCAGGTGAACATGCAAAACTGTGACCAGTATGGAAACACCTGCCAGGACTGTGTCCTGTCTGGAGATCCATACTGCAGCTGGAAAAGCTCTCGGTGCAGCGCGGAGACGAAGTAAGACCCCAGGGCTTAGTCACTGACCTCTGACCAGGTTTAGATAGCTGGATGACTGTTAACTGGTCCACAAGCCTCTCTTTACTTTGAAAAAAAAAAAAGAAAATTAACCCAATCATTGTTTTTAATTCCTACAGACTGAAAAACAGAACATTAAAATCAATCAATTTACTTCAACTACTTTTGATTTTTAAAACAATGTGTTTCATCTAATGAAAACTACGTTACACAGACTATCGACTTGAAATTAGAAAGATGAGCCTTAAAGTATTTTAAGCTTATATGTTTATATATGTTATCCTCAAATTTAACTGACAAGTTGAATTTTTTTTTTAATATTAGTTGTAACTCCAGGATTTGAAGTTGTTGATTATAGTTAGCAGTTCAAACTCTGTCGGAGTTCATCGCCACAAAGCTTTAAGCGAGGAAACATATCCAGTAGAAGAACTGCCGCACATTCTCTTATTAATGTTTCAATATTCAAAAGTCTGTCCAAGCCTGCATTTTTTAGGTTACTCATCCGAACGTTTACCTGGTCTCATACTAAAGAACTGCACCCACTAAAGGAGGCTCATATCCTGTAATAAGGAGGATTTCTTTGACACTGAAGTGAATCATGTTTGCTCAGTAACCATTACTAATAACTGCATCTCCTATCTAGCCAGATGTTTCACTATAACTTGTGTGAAGCACTTTCCCAACTTAACTCTGTAACTATATTGGAATTTAGTGGACAAAAAAAAAAAAAATTATTATAATGTGCTGGACAAGAAAACGGTACAGCTTATATTAGGGATAGTTTTGTTTGAACACCATATTGAACGTACCAGGAGCAATAATAAAAACAAGATCATATAATAGTAGAGCAATCGTAACTTAGTTGTCTTTTCCATATTCACAGTAGGTCATTTCCCTATTAATTTAACCTTCTACATGTTTCTATAGATTGTAAAAGCGGAAACATTCACTTTAAAAGGATCTGTGAAATGTGTGTGGAACAACTGAGTACTATAAACTCCTACACCAACCAAAAGTGATAGTTGGTTACTTTGGTTTACCTGAGTTTAAAAAAACAAAACAAATAAATAACACGGGTATATGGTTTCTTCAATGGGAAAACCCCCATGTTTCCTTTTTGCATCGATTGTTCTTCAACAGCTAAAAATTCCCATGAGCTGTCTTTCGCACCTTCCTGATGATAGGGGGGCGTGATAGGTGAAAGGAAAACTACAATTATATATTAAGATAGATAATCCCAAACTGTTTTACTAACATTTTCATGTTTTAGTTCATACAGCAAAGGTTAATTTTAAATGTGATAATTACGAGCCACGGCATTAGTTTATGACAAAAGAATTGAATCCAGCTTTGCCTAAAATCAGACCCAGACATAATTGTATCATGATGAAATTAAATACTATCTATTGCCATTTTTTATTAATTTTTTTAAATACAGCAGTCCAGGAAAATCTATCTAACTGAATGAAAATTATTACATTTCCTGCCTTCTTAACAAGCTTTTTTTAATGTAAGCCTAAAACACAAAACTACTATTTAAAAGACTCTTTTACTAAAAGTTTATTCCTAGCATAAAAGTACAGTAGACATTTGAGTTTTCCACAAAATGTGACTTACTGCATGTGACTCAAGTCATCCACCATGGACGCAATTATTAGTAGTCTTATTTTTAGGGATCATTTTTATTCGTCACCAAACAACAAAGCTGCTCTTTGATAATCTTTTTTTTTTTGGGTGAAGATTTATATGTGGAAAAGTATTACTTTCGTTTTACTTTAGACCCAAAACTTTACAAAACTTTACAAAAAACATGTGAGGTAAAAAAGAAAGAAAAAAAAACAGAGACCATAGTCATGAGGAGTGTGTCGGTTTCTAGATCTGTTAAAAAGCACATTCTTGTTCAGCAGTAACCCAATTCTCCCAGATACTGTTCTGAAAGAATGAACTGTTTGCCTTGATTGGAAGACTCCAGCTTAAGAAACCGTCCTCAAACTCTTCATCGGGTTTGGGTCAGCTGAGGAAGGGGTCTACGTCATCAGTTTTAAGTCGTTTAACGGCTTTACTCGACCACTGCTTGCACAAAGTCAAGAATCAAGAATTAGTTTATTTATATAACGGCAATTTACAACAGATGTCGTCTCAAGGCACAAGAAAATCCATTAAAATCATAGATACATGATTACAAATTTGAAAAAGTTTCCAATCTAAGGAACATCAGCAGATTGCATCGAGTCAAGCCAGATTGCTTCCAAATACTAATGTTTGGGAGTTGATTTCGAGCCTGTCTTTAAGCTGAAAAGATCCAGACTGGCTAATTTTTAAAAATACCAGCCCCTATCAGTACCCTACCTCCACCTTAGAGGTGTCTGACTCCCAAGTGGATCTCTGGTTCTAAAATATAACAAAAGTGTAAAAGATTGGCTTCCTGAATGCTTTGTGCTTGATTCTTCCTAATTTTTTTTCTCTTGACAGATATGTACTTAAATTCTTGCCTAATAATTGTTAAAGGGGGGTACATAGATTTAAAAGTTGAAATAAGAACAACAATTTGCTGCCTTTTACTGTTTGAACAGCTAAAGGGTTAAAAGTAAGAATTAAAGTTGCTGCATTCTTGCAGTGGTGCAAACATGTGGAAGTGTACTCATTTCCGATCTCTACTTTTAATGCAACAAGACCCCCTGAAACCACAAACCGAACAACTTCTGACAGTTTTACAACTCAGTGCTCAGGGGGGTGGGGTCTTAGTTGATAGTTGATAGAGTTAGAGAATACAAAAGAATAGAACGGAAGGCCTTTTATTGTTATTATACGCATTGTACAATGAGATTGGAGGAACCCTCATTGCAGTGCCGTGCAAAAAAATATCTCTAAAATATATATACAGAAATAAACTATGTGAATGATCTGCAGAAAAGTAAACAATATATATAAGAATATGAAGTATATACAGAAAATAACACTATCTAGATAATTAGACAGTGGTGGTGAATAAATATGATATAACTATAAAACATTTCACAGAGAAACCTGAAGGTAATGTGGGAGATGTGTTGTTAAAGGAAAATAAAGTTCCTCATTAATACCAGTTTCGTTCTTTAAAGCAGTTCTTAGAAGGCTGAACATTTCAAATGCAATTTGCATTTACAAAGATAATGCATGTGACATATCTCTTACTTTACAGTGGAACCTTTCACCATGCGGTCAGCCGGAACCATTCCATTTGCCCAAAAGACAAAGCATCAACACTTCCACTCTTTGCTAAAGGTACTGACATATTTATACGATTTTTAACATTACCAAGACTGACTGTTGGTGTATAAAATCGTAGGACATGGCTTTGTGTGCAAGGCTGCTGAGTTAAATAACTTTAGTACCAACACAATAATAAAAAAAGCATGTGTTTTTTGGCCTGTGCAAAATAATTTCTGAAATTACAATATATATATATATTTTTACCTTTTTAATAACCAGTAAACAAAACCAAGTCAAAAAATGCAGTTCTTCTTATTTTCAGTCATATGATCAGCCAGCCTGTGACTTCTTTGGCCAAGTCTCTGCCACGTGTCAGTTGACTTATCAGCAGCTTTCCAGCTGGTCTGGTTGTTGGGTCACGTTTCTGCAGAGTCAGCGGTTATAAAATGTAAACGTGTTTGAAAAGGAGTCAAATGAATAATTCAGCTCGAAGTTAATGACATGACATCATTTTGCCCTTCTGAATGTTTGACCATTTATTGTACAGCAGTTTTGTGAAGATAGACGTCCGGCTTGTCTACTTGTATCATCCTCTGTTTTGCATCAAAGTCTTCATCCAGAAAACGTGGGGTGGGTTGAGGGAGTGGCTGGGGGTGGAAGGGTGGGGCATCATCAGTTGCATGAAGATTAACATCAATGTTTATTTTCCTGGACGATAATTTAATGAGCTAAATCTCACTGTGTGCTTGTGATCTTAGAGTTCTAAGACTGGGTTATCTACACTGATCAGACTGTAGTAATTTACACGGGAGTTTCTATTTTACCCAAAGTGAGAAAAAAACAATCTGGTTCTCTTTATAACACAACGCAAATTTGGATGAAGTTTCTTTAACCAGCAGTTTTACAGCAGTTTTCTCCAAGCTGTTGTCAAAATTAAAAATATAACTATTGTTCTTAGGGTTTGTCTTAAAGTTACAGTAGGTAACTTTAAGGTAAACATTTTTGTTAAAACTGCCCCAACATCCTGACCGTAAAAAGTAAGATAGATCATTTGTGAAATAATCAAGCTCCTCTGTCTCGTCCCAGCGATTCCACTGCCACAAGTAGTAATACAGGAGAAAGGTTTTATCAGTTAGAGTCCTGCTCATGCACGCCGCCTGCTCTCATACAGCTGTACACATCTCCATGCTCAAGACTGCGGTCTGTTGCAGCTATTTATAACTTGTAGAAACAGATGAGATGAGATGGTGAAAGTGACAATGCTTTTTTGTTCGCCTCCATCTGTGGGTAGCTTTATGGAAAGCATAAAACTACCCACAGTACCTTTATGGCAGCTTTATGGAAAACATATCTTGTTAAAAAGTTAACCTCTTCTTCTGTTGTAAAACAAAACAGGAAATACATAGTCAGGCTCTCGTATTGCACAATGACTATTTGTAATTTAGGGGGTTACCAAATTACTGATTACCTAATATTAAGGTTAACTTTGTTTTCTTAGTCGTTTTTCATACTTTGTTCTCTACTTATATTCTCCTCAACTACTAAAGATACAGCTATTCTCCATCAGAATCCTTTATAGTCATTCTGCAAGAATGCACAATGAATAAACAGCAACTCTGGTAGGCAGTCAAAGTAAATTGGTGAACAAATGAAAAAGCATTTTTCAAATAAATAAGCAATGAGTAGAAATAGAAACAGGATGCTAAGAAAATGATGATCAGAGTTTAGATAAATCTGTGGTCCTCAGGGCAACAACAGCTGTTGAGTAGAAAGCGGGGGTTATTTTTAGACCTTGTTTATTTGCATTTATTGCCCTGAAATGTCTCCCTGAGGGTAAATATTTTAGTTGGCAGGGGCGCGAGGGGTCCCTGATGGTGCTGTGGGCCCTCCAGAAGGAAGCGAGTCATGTAGATCTCCTCCAGATATACAAGCGGACGGCCAATCACCCACTAGGCAGGGTTTGTGACCATCTGGAGCCACTTGGAGAAATTCAGAATGTGGTTGTTGGTGGTGCACCTGTCAGCCAGTCGTTCCAACTCTGCTCTGTATACGATCACATCTTCTCCAGAGATGAGCATCATCAGCAAACTGACAATGATAACATTCTTCCTTTTTAGCAGAGAGATGATGAAAGAGGGCAATACACAGGGATAGATTGAGCACCAGGGAGGGGAAATCTAGCTAGCTGCTCCACACATTCCCTCTGAACCCTCCCTGTCACACTGTCAAGTCCTGTAGCTTTTTGTGGGTTCATTCCCCTCAGGGTTCATCTTACTTCCTGTACATGTACAGGAACCTGGCGGTTGTTGTTGCTGAATTCCTCCTCAATCTTCCGCTTGTACTTCGCCATGGCAAACTGCCCAGTAGCAAGGCTGAGATGCCAGCCTCACATTCTCAGTTTTGTTTCCCTGTTATTTCACCTGACTGTTAAATACATGATTATGTATTTGAAGCTCAGTTTCTGGACTACGTCGAGTCTTTCTTGTTCTATATTTAGTTAGTTTTGCGGTTTCCAGTTCCTTTTTAAGGAGGGCGGGTCTTAGTGGATCAGCTGGCTCCAAGCAGAGGGCTGTATCCAAGCACAGTCGAAGGTTTATTGGAATCAACGAGTAAAAGCTTCCCAAACAACAGAGTTTGCTCCAGCCAAGAGAGGACTGTAAAGAGAAACACTTTCAAAGAGTTTAGCCAATCTGTAAACAACAACATTTCAGGTGTACGATAAATAGAGTACAACAAAATTTAAGGACATAACAGGGAAATGAGCCAATCAGGACACAGTCATAGAGAGAACGTGGCAACGTTAGAGGAAGGCCGAAAGACACAGTTCTGCTATGACTTCTGCCCACTACTGTGTTAACTCTCTGTTCGTCTTCTCAGTAACAGGTTTGGTTAAACCAAAAAAAGCTTTAGTGGTGTCAGTTCCTACTAAAAACCTTACAGCCCTCTCCTCAAAATAACTTTGGACATACTCAGTTACATTTCTCATATCTAAAAGAAGGCTTATTTTTAATCATATAAACAAACAGAAAATATATCTAGCCTTTTTCTTAACTAAAAGACAAAGTAAAAAATATGCAGCAAGCCCAGATATCACAGCATTTAGGAAGCAAAGGTACTGAAATGATTCCTTTAGGGTCTCTGCCAGCTTTGCATATCCAGAGACATCTGGAGTGATGGGTTGCTAGTGTCTAAATTTAGATTACAATTAGGTCTAGGCGCATTAAGTTTATTTATATAGTACCAATTAAAAACACATCATCTAAAGGCACTTTTTAAAAAACCTCTCTAATAAACTCCGAAGTCATCCACAGAACAAATTAAGCAGGAGATGGATGTGTAGATATGGTCACGTATGAATGGTTTTGCATGGTAATGTACAACTAGGTTATCATCATTCCTGTTAATGAACTGTGCCCTGAATAACAGACCACTCAAGGAAAAGACAAACAGAGGAAGCCAATCCTAAACTGATCTATTTTATTTTATCTTTTCAGTCTCTGGAAGTACTGAAGGCAAGAAAGGGCCCCGCATCACAGTTCCCTTTCAGTCCAGCTACTTCTTACGATGTCCGATGTCCTCCCATCATGCCCAGTACACCTGGAACACTCCGGAAGGCTCCAGACCCTGCAACCTAGTGGAGGACCAGTGCATCCATCTAATTGACAGAATGACTCCCAAACAGGAGGGAGACTATAAATGTGAGTCGATGGAAATGGATTTTCAAACGGTCGTGGTGGAGTACCAGCTGAAAAGCACGGCAGGAGGGCGAACATTTAGACCAACCTTCTGGGTGTTTGTTGTAACTATCTTCAAAAGCGTGTCGTTTTACTTTTTGAGTCTTTAAATATTTTTTATGTAATAGAAAATCTAGGTAATTGCACTGCCGTTTCAATAAAGACCATGGAAATACTGCGATAAGGCCACATAGACTTGTCATTATGAAACTAAAGCAAAACAGAAAAATCAATTATAGTAAAAGAATGTAAAAGTCTCAACGTCAGTCTGAGACTCAATGGTCAGTTTAGTAGCAGCTCTGTTATGTTCATGTTTTTATATTGCTCTGTTCTTTTATAAAGTGTGATTCACATCATTTTTAGAGATAATACTCAAGCTACAATGTTGATTCAGATTCAGCAGTTGCTCCACATCCTTTCAGTTCAGAAATTATGAATTTAACATCCCTTCGTAAAAACAACTGGTCTAAAATTTAAAAAAATTAAAAAAGAAGAAGAATTTATCAATGAATTAATGCATTTCAATCTAACTGTGCAGCCGCACTAGTGTTTGCTCTTGATCACTTTGCCAGCCACATGGCGACGCACTCTTCAGAAATAATGTGAAGATAACTGATAATCCTTTAACAAACTTTGTGTTGGTCTGTCAAATGTAATTTTTTTAAAAGTTTGCCGTTGTTACGAGGTAGAAGTTTACATGTGTGTACACGAGTTGAGAAGTTCGTGCTATTTTTTTCCCATTTTTTATGTTATTGATTAATATTATTGTCGCTGAATATATATTAGCCATTTTATGACCATCCGACTGTGTATACATTGATTGTATTTCACATGAGTTTGTATCAAATATGCTTTTTTGTGCTTTAAGAGACATGTTAGGAGATCTTTATCATTCAAAGAAATATTTTTTTATTTAGTGCTTAATTCATAAATAGATAAGAGATAAGTTTATCGTCATTCCATCGTGCACAACAAAATTGAGCAATAACTTAATTATACTTATAACACATATCTATACATGTATATGATACATAAATGTATAAATGTACATAAAGAATATATAGAAATAAATACAGAAACCGTTTCCCAGTTTCTTGATCATTTTGAGTGAATCCTTATTGAATCATTATCTTTAAGACGTGTTACAAAAACAGTTCACAAGAACAGTATTTATACTCCTACATAAACCTGTATCAAATCAATATTGAAACTGAGCTGATGTCTAGCCCATGGTTACTTTTATATGCTTTAAATGGCATGCGAGCATGCAATTCTCTGAGGGTTTTACCAAACGGTATTTTAAAGTCTACACTGAAACATTTCTTCTCACATTGAGATTGTCAAGAGCACCAAATTTCTCAGTGTTCATCTGGAGGAGAATCTCACCTGGACCCTCAACACCAGTTCCATCACCAAGAAAGCCCAGCAGCATCTCTACTTTTTGAGAAGACTGAGGAAAGCTCATCTGCCCCCCACCATTCTCACCACGTTCTACAGAGGAACAATTGAGAGCATCCTGAGCGGCTGCATCACCGTCTGGTTCGGAAATTGTACTGCGTCGGACCGCAGGACTCACCAGCGAGTAGTGAGGACAGCTGAAAAGATCATGGGGTCGCTCTTCCATCTCTCACGGACATTTTTAACACCCGCAAAGCTCTAAGCCTTGTGGTTGATCCAACCCATCCGTCACCTGGACTGTTTACTCTGCTCCCGTCTGGGAGACGATACCGCAGCCTCCGGAATAACAACCATTCCACAGCCAATCAGACTCCTCAATATAGCACTGTAACAATTTCTTTTGTATTGACTATTGACTATGTTACTTGCATTTTTTGCACACCTGCACAATCTTTTTTGCACCTTATTTACTTTTTAGGCACCTTATGTGCATTCCCAATTTTATGCTGCTAGCGATAATTAGGAATATCTTTTGTAGGTATTTATTAAAGACTTTTTTGTACTTACTGTTGTATTTACACTGTTTTGTTCCGTCTTGCACTTTTTGTACCGTGTTACATCGTGATCCTAGAGGAACGCTGTTTCGTTTCAATATGTACTTGTACGTGGCTGAAATGACCATAAAACCTCTCTGACTAGCTCCCTAAACGAGACCTGGGCAGGTGTGATTAGGAGGTATAGCCTCCTCAATCTTAAGTGTTGCTTCTTTATTGGACCTCAATGAAAATCTTGGATTTGCATTGAACACAAAATAAAAAAAGGGGATCTATACATGCTTTTAGCATCAGGACACATTAAGTCGTACTTTGTTCTCAACTTTAAAGGAACAAATGTGTTATTTTCAAATAGGATATGATGTCACTTGGGTGTTTCAGCTTCTAACCAGTCTTGTGTCAAACCAAAATACGAGATAAGCAGCAGCTGGTGTTGAACAACCATGATAAACAAACAGGCTGAGAGCCGACGAAACTAATAAGACACAAAGTTTTAAAGCCCTCAGAACCATGTGTTTTCACAAGCATTCCTTTGTTTTGTTAAGAGTTTTTGATCAAAGAGTAACTTGAATATCGTCATTATTACCATATTAACATCAGTTCCGACATAAGCACATACTCGACAGCTGAATTAGAATGATGTAGAAGTCAGATCAACATAAAATGAGGTAGGCTTGCTTCACTTGCATGTTTAATCTGCAGGACATTTTATCGCTGTGCAAACAAACCATCTCTGAGACGGTGGTTGACAGACCGGCGCCATCTGCTCTCCCCTTGTACAATAAAGTACAAGGTTTTATTTAGCAGCTTTTATTGTACAATAAAACCTGCTCTCACTCAACAAGAAAATTCATGTCAAGATGAGAAGTACAAAAAACATTGCAAACAGGTGAGACATCTTTCATTTTATTTTCTGTTTCGTCATTACAACGCAGTTCTTTTATATAATGTAGTTTTTCACACATTAATATCTGATGCACATTATTCGTGTTCTGCTAAATAATGAAACCTATTGAAACTGAAAGATTGCAGAGGCCCATAACACGGGTGGTGGTTCATCATCACCACATCTTACAGAGGATCTGGCTCTAAGCAAATAGGATCTAGCCGCTGTGTGTGCCTGGAAGAGCTCAAACATACAAACCCAGCTTCCAAGAAGCAAAAAAAGTTGGATGCCTAAGCCTGTATATCGTCATGGAAAGAAATATTTGACTATTTTGTTTACCAGTTGGAGGTTCATTTTAAGTGAATCATTTTTTAATCCTTTTTAGATTGGCATATTCGTGTTTCCAAAACAGTTTAGAAGAACAATATTCATACTCCTACATATTCGCTACATTAAATGAGAACTGAAAGTAAACTGATATCTTTGCCTTCTTCCATGGTTTCCTTGATAACCAAAATTGCTTCAGTTGTTTCATCAACAGCTATGCCAAAGTACGGTTTAAAACAGCTTATAGGCGGTTTCACTTTTTTGTCTCTTTACTCACACGATGCACACAGGAGGATGCAAGTAGTTTTGTTTAAGTGTTGTAAGAGTTTTTTCCTCAATCCGTTTGGGACAAGACTAATTCCAAACCCCTAATGCCAGAACGGACATTGTAACTGTAAGCTTGCTATACTCCAAAAGGTTTTACCAAAAAGTATTTGGTTAATTACCATTTGGTAAAACCTATACTTAAACATTTTACTCATCTAGGATGAAGAATCTGAGAAAACACAAGTCTGCTGTGTCACGTGATTTTTTTTTAATATGCTTTCCATGCTTTAACAAAACTGATTAATCTAAAACGTAGGCTAAGCTTTCTTTTTAAAAACAAACAATATTTTAGTTTTTGTCATAGTATTCAAGCTTCTGACCCACATAAATAGAGGACTCTCAGGAGTACAATAATGAGTTTATTGAAAAGGTTTGTATGTAATCCTGAAATTGGAGACAGCGGACACGGCAGGGAATGGAGGGGACTGAGGAAGCAGTAGAAACGTCTGGGAAACCCGGAATCTTCTGGAGATGAGGACAGAGCAGGGGAGATATTGCGGAGGACGAGAGGTGATTAATAGTTTGACCTTACTTTGTGAAGATGGATGGTTGATGCCAGGGAGGAGTGAGTGGTTGAGTCCTTCCAGCAGAGAATCCAGAGGGAAGGTTGTCCAGGGGGAAGCACAGCAGGTGGAGTGATGCTGGAGCGAGCAGACAGAGCTGAGCCAAGAGGAGCAGGGAAACCAGAGGGTTGTGACTGACCAGACGATTCTTGATGGAGTTGTGAGCACAGGAGATGTTATGGGGGAACGAAGAAAAAAAAGCAGGAAAGTAACAAAATAACTTGGACAACAAAAAATAAACAGAAAAATCACTAAGACTGGAAAAAGGGCAAACACTGGAGACTAGAAAAATATTAAAACTGAAACAAACATCAAACACTAGAGACTTGAAGACTGGCAGTGAGAACTACAAGGTTACCGAGAGTAACAAACACTCAGGTGACGAGTAGCTGGTCCACCGCTCCTCCTATGCTGCTCAGCTCATCACAGTCAACTGGAGGCACCTGTGCAGCTGCACAGGTGCAGGGAGAGGCGCTACAGCAGACAGGAGCTCTGGTGACCCCCAGTGGACAACCCAGAAACGTGCTGAAAAGCTAAACCTGACAGTTTTATATTGTATAACTCATATATTCTGTATAATCCTTTTGGTTCTATAGTGTTTTTTTTATTTCACTGTTTGTTATTTTATTGTCAAACACATTGTGAATTCAACTTATAAAATGTAACATATAAATAATTGTAATTAAAGCAACATTTTATTGATTCTGGCCTGTTTCCATCTGGTCACTCATTCCACTCACTTCAGTGATCAGTCCTCTCACATGTTATGCTGCCTATTTTAACCAGCCTTCTCCCCAGGACTATTTGCCAGATTATTGAAAGCCTTTATATGAGTAGATGTCTATCAATCCTTCTCTGTCTGATCTCGTGAATCTGAACCTGTTTATGTCTTCTAATCAGACCAGAAGATCTGATCAGCCTCCTGCCAAGTCCCCAGATCTGTTTTTTGTCTCGGTTTCTGGACCATCCAATTTTTCCTCCCCATTGTTTATACAAACTTGAGGTTAGTCGACCAAGATCTGCCAGTAACCAGAGGTTCGAGTGCCGCTGCAAGCTGCACTTCACCCAGGGAATCACTAGTGATGCCATACTGCTCTGCTGACTGAGAAGCCAAAAATCTGCATCCAACCTTGCTGTTGGATTCAGAGAAGGATGGTGGCTTTTGTTCTGAGCTCTTCAATCACCCCGAGTCTCTGTTCAGCCACTAACTTTCTAAGCTAATCTTTCAAGCTAAATAAAATTTTAACAATTGTGATGAATTTCCTCAAAAACAAAAATGAAAGGATTTCTTTACCACTAGCATAGCAAAACTCTAATTAAGGATCCCAGATTAAGATTTGTCTTTTTCACATATCGGTCTCAGTAATTTAGGACCGGGGATATGTGACGATAACCAGTGACAGTTTGAGGGTATGTTAAAGCTTATAAAATAATTGCGACCTATATTGTAGACTTTTGTTTTTTAGATATGAATTGATCTTTATTAACAATATAATAGTTCCCCCTTAAACTCCCAAGCAATAAACAGGACTCTGGAGTAAATACATACCTTTAAAGGTATTTGCTACCATGCCAGGTGTTGTCCTTGCATGCTTTGTATATCTTACTCAGGCTTCAAGGGGAACCAGCGTGAAAAACAATGGATTGCCAATGTCTTATTTTTTTGAACAGGAGGGAGATCATCAGGAAGTGGATTATTGCTGACATGAACCACACATTTCCACTATTGTGTAGGTAATACACTACTACTCTATATTTATTCATAATTCCAGATTAATCCATCCAGTTCAATAGGCATTTGAAAACTTTGGGGAATTTGGATAAGTATTATTAAAAAGTCATTTTACCTTACTTTTACCAAGGCACATAAAATTAAAAATGATTATGGTCTAATCATAATGTACTCCAATTGATCCTAGTTATCAAACAGTGGATCATATTCAGTTTATTATTCAAATTTCTTTACTTCTAAGGAAACCAAGCACATGTCATGAAGGGATTGACTTGGAGTAATTACTTCTCCCAGAGATACTACATGAAGCAATCCCTCAATACTGAGGACGTGTGTAGCAACATTGGAGAGTAAAAACTCCCCTGTAACGGATGTATGAGCGGCTATCTGTCTGGGGGTTTGACAAGACAGGAAACACAAGTAGAACCAGAGGAAACTGATCGTGTCAGTACTTTGTCAGTTTCTCTTATATAAATATGAAAGGGTTTCGGATTAGGGGATAAAAAGACACAGAAGGAATGCGTGCCGTTTTTGGATTTTCCATCACAGTGATATAAAATGAAGTTAAACATTACATTCCTGATGAATATGGTTTGTTGTCAGTCAATCTGATCCCCTTATGTCGTTGGGTGACTTTAATATAAAATAGCCAAAGTTACTAAGACATTTGTCACTAAGCTTTTTTTTCCCCCTATTATAAAATGACTATGTTATACAGGACTAAGTGTTGATGATTATTCAATTAAATTCAGTTTATTTATTGAGCGCTGATTCACAACAAGTATCACCTCAAGGCACAAACATCCAATTTATGTATATATATAGATTATATTTGCAGATTTGGTTTATATAATGCCTTATATCAGTGTTTTTCAACCTTTTTTGAGCCAAGGTACATTGTTTTCATTGAAAGAATTACGAGGCCCACCACCAACCAAACATTTAAACAAATGATACTCTATAGTCGCATATAATAAATTTATAGTAATATGAATCAAATAACGGTGCATTTTTTATCGTATTTTATATCTCTTATTTGAAATAACACTTAACATGTCCACTTCAAAAATACTCAACAATTATCGAATTTCACCAAGATAATTTCTACGGCACACTGGTTGAAAAACACTGCCCTATATTATGAAAAAACCCAAACCTGAAAGTGGGTTTACTTTGTTTTTTTCCGTGTCTAACCTAATTATTAACAATGGGTATGTGGCTTAAGCTTAAATTGATGAACAGCATAAAGTCTAAATTATAATATTTGCAAATAGCTGAACAAATGAAACACACACAGAACTAAGATATAAAGTAAAACTTTATCATGACATACAAGTTTAAAGCCCTGAGAACCATATCATTATATTAACTAATATGAACAAAACTGAATGTGTGAAAAACCACTTTGGAAAAGTGCTCCTCTTAAATACAATCAGCACAAACCAGTTTTTACAAGCATTCGTGGGTTTTGTTCAATCTTATGTTTGCATTAATCAAAGAGAAAACTATAATAATATCAGTAATATTACTGTCATGTCCATAATAATTATACCAGTACAAAAATATGCACAAACCCCACAGTTGAATTAATATACGGAGCATTGTACAAGCCAAAAACAACATAGAATTGATAAATGAGGTATTTGATAACCACTTGCATATGCACCTGTTTAACACAATCTTTAAACATTCCAAAAGTGTATTTTACTCCAAAACAATAAAAAATAATAATAAATCGAGACCAAAGGTTACTCGGACTTCCACCTTCACAGCTTCCTGAGTGACGAGACATCGGCTGCAGTTAGTGACGACAGAAAAAGCCTAAAATAAAACGAAAACAAACAAAAAACTCAAAATCCAAGGGAGCCAAAATGACTGCAGCATCTGTCAGTACTCGCACAAGGCCAGAAAGTTTCAACTCCACCCACTGAGGCAGGGAGGAGGAACCACCAAAGACCACCAGCAGCACAGGAAAGACTGTGGTGGTGCGGGGCGGCTGCCAGTAACACGGCCTGAAACCGTGTCAGCCTGGAGAGAAGTTACAAGCAGACTTCTCTCTCTCTCTCCAACACTCTTAGCAACCCCACCATCTTTCAGGAGGATTTAGCAGATGCAACATTGGCCCCATCTGCAGGCTCTTCAATTTTACTACAACAACGCTCACTAAATCATCTACTAAACCTGCTTCCTCCACACACACACCCACACCCACACACACACACACACACACACACTACCACACAGAAACATACAAAAAGCAGTGAGGCTACTCTATCAAACAACCATTACAAACCAAAAACTAAGCAAATGAAGCTGACAATTTGGACTTTATGATAATTTTTTCCCCCAGTTACTCAGCTTAGAATATTAAGCTCAAGAAGGTGAACTGGTACAAACGATACAAATAAATATGAAAAAAAAAAACGGCTGACAATAGCGTGGATGGTCTAAAATATCTACCCAAACTGTAGGTGATAAACCCACCCAAAGCTATCGGCCCTGAAACCCGTACTGACCAGATCTTCCAGGTAACTACTTTAAGGCAGCGTCTATGATTCCCTCTTTAATGAGTTACTAGTGTGTGTGTGTGTGTGTGTGTGTGTGTGTGTGTGTGTGTGTGTGTCAACCACAGTCACCGATTCAAATTACCAGCATGGCCAAAGCTGCTGGACCTCACATTTAGTGGCTGAATAAGTCAAGCATCAAGACTGGGCCTCACATTCAACACAGGTAAAGCTAGAAAATCCATTTTAATACTAGAATATTAAAACTAAAACATCGTTCAAAGAAGGAGATATATGTTGTAATACGTTCATATAACGCATCTGTGTCTGGACCACCAGGAAGTGTGTTTGGCTGGAAGGCATCGAATCTAATCGGCCGTTGCCTGAGCTTGTTTGCAGGCGTTGGGTTCAGCGGTCCCAGAAATACCTGAGCGTACGAGCTCAGAGTGAAAATAGTCGACATGTGATCTGGCTTTTGTTCTGGATAACACTTTAATCATGTTTCCTGTTACATGTTCAGATTGGACTTCGTCTACGTGTTAGAAGTCGTGTGTACGAAGTAAAGGCATGTCATAAAATGTAGGGGGGGGGAAGAAAAAAATAAAGGAGTTACACCTTTAATTTTCAGCGAGATTCCATCAAAATAAAAATATCAGGTGGATTGTACGAGGATGACCAGCTGACCTAGTCTTTGGTATCTAGCTGTGCAATAACCAGGAAATGAGCGTGTCCTAACACTGGTCACATGATTGTACACATGCATTTCATTTCAAAACCGCAGACGCAATTAACTGCAATTTCTCTGTTTGTTTGTTGTTTTTTTCTTGTCGTTTGTTTGTTTTTGTCGCAATAAAATCTCACAAACCTGCAAAATCTATACAACAGCGAGGAACGAACATTTCGGCTCCTCGTCCCTGAAACAAAAACGAAATAAAATAAATGCATATAACAAATCCCTTAGACGACACCCCCCTCCCTCCCACCCCTCAAAGACACAGCAAAATAATAATAATAATAAAAGAATGCATGAAACAGGGTCTATGAGTAAATACAGCAGAAAGAAAGCAAACCCCTCCCTACTCTTTTTCTTTTCTTTTTTATTGGTTTTCTCCCCCTAAAAAAACCCACCCGCAGTGTGTCAGTACATCCATGTCAGTTTCAGTTCAGGCAGGATTTGGCTTTGCAGCCGAGGTATGTAGTGTTGCTCTCGCATTCGGAGAGTCTAAATGAGGTATTTCGTCTTCTTTTATTTCTGTTGTTAAACAGTCACGTAGTCTTGTGCATTCTTCACGAATGGATCTTCTTTAAATTAATCAGTGATTTCCTCACGGTTGTCACTTTTGCTTCCTGAGAGAGACGGCCTCCAGAAGAGAGAGGCCAGTGTCTGAAGTCTGGGAGCTACTTAACGGATGAGGACGTTCGGGTGGAAGGATGCGGTGGGGAAAAAAAAAATAAATTGGGACTGTGTGGTTGGGCTTTATTGGAATAAGCAGAGACATGAGATCAGAGTCTATCGGGTTTGTTGGTAGACAAGAGCTGCCCCGACCCAGCACCCCCCCCCCCCCAACTTTGTGGGTTAAGCCGTTACAGACTGTGAGTAACTGATGAAAAATCGACGGTAATATCATCTAAAGTTTGATTTTAGCGTTTTGAAACTTGATTGTATCGCCTAGATTATTATTATTATTTATTTTACACCAGAACTTACATATTTCAATTCTTTATTTCTGTTAATTTTGATGATAACAGAGACACTTATTGGCCCACATAATCATGCTGCTGATAACCTTGATGAGGAGAGTAAGCCACACAAGGTCTTCATAAAGAAGCTGGCAGTGAGCAAAGTGCAGAATCAAAGTGTATTATTGGCGGGTTGGACACGATGAAGATCAGCGGTAGGACAGAGTTTGGGATAGGCTGACAATCGGTCGGCGTTGCGCTCGACTGGACAGCAAAAGGTCAGCAGAGCGACAGGCTGATCTCTTCCCTATCAACTCGCTTCCACCAAGTATTGTGCAGGTATGTTTCTCAGTAGGCCCAAAATAATGTGTGCATGTGAAAAAAACTAAATAAAATTAGCCTTCTGGTATATTTACATTTTTTCAGAAGCTGAAATATCCTCTTTACAGTTAGGGCTCCTCTTAATGGTGAAATACTTTATAGATATGTTCTTACACAATCTGTAAGTAACACACTTCTTACCAAATAGTGAGTCAAATCTGTTGACCTGCATATTTTATCTAGTAGATGTTAGACATTTTGAACAAAGGTATGATTTTGAATCCAAAATATTTGTAAAACAAATGTTCCAGCGAATAACAGTGTGCATCTGTAACTGCATTAAAAGAATATACAAGGCGGACTATTTGGCAAGAAATCCATCAGGTTTGGTCTCTTTCATAGCATTATTAAAGACGATGATTTTTAAAGCTTCCTGATGAAGTAATAACATGTCTTTAAGCTATTTATTAGCCGCCTGTGAGGATAGCACTGCTGCAAAGTGGTACCGAATGGTATACAGGATCCCCCCCTCCAATCATTGAATTAACAGACGAAACAATTGAAATATGCTAGTCTGTAAGGAAACACGGGAGCGAGTTTCTGGCTTTTACGTTTTTAAGAGCTTCTGAGGGTAGTTGTGAAATTAGGCATTTAATCTGCTGATCTACAGCATCATCGTATTGAGGCTACGGTGTCTGTGTGTGTGTGTGTGTGTGTGTGCGTGTGTGTGTGTGTGTGTGTGTGTGTGTATGTGTGTGTGTGACCTGGCCTGGGTCGGAGGCCTATTGCTGCGAGGTGATTGATCTGTACACGAGGTTCTGTTGGTGAGAGAGATACCCGACTTCCGCTGATTGCAACAAGTTCAAAATGAATACAAAAATAAAGTTGGATTCGGGTTAAATATTCTACAGCTCCTGAGGTAAAGACACCACACTGCAGGTTACTTGATTGGAGGTAATGTAAAAAAAAAAAAAAAAGAGGAAAAAAAAAACGAAAAACGTATTCTAAAAAAAAAAAAATCGTAAAAGACAACAAAATGGCAACAAAACAAACAAAATTGTCCTAAGATAAAACTTTTCAAGTTCAGTTGTGAAAACGCCTGTCAGTGGGTTTTGGCTGAGCTGATTGTGTTTAGCATGTGCGCTAACGTTAACGAGCATACGAGTGTGTGGAGTTGTGATTCCGTGTGAATCGATGCGCGTGATGGCGTTAGCGCGGAACGGCTGGTTGGTGCGACGTTCTGAGGCTCTGTTCTCTTAACTCCACAGCCAAAAGGTTGACAGGGTGGTTGAGGTACTCGTTGTGCAACAGTTTCTTTCTCCCATCGGTTTCTCATTGTACTGTGTATTCATGCCGGCGCCGCGCCGTGGAACGGCAACCTGGGGAGCGGGTACAAAGGAGAACTCGAGCTAGGGCGACCCGCCGGGGGCCAGCTCAGCGGAGACAGAGCCCTTGGAGGATGAGGCGGAAGAGGACGTGGGGCTGAGGGTCTGAGCCTGGGGAGCAGAGAAACTGAAACTTGTGCTGGTTCCAGCCGGGCATGATGAGGCAGCACTAGCAGCAACAACAGGCCCTGGCGCCCCAGCGGACTTCTGGGCAAACAGGGTTCCTGCAGGGAAACAAACAAAAAACAAAACAAGATCGTCCACATTGTTTTTATAACCGTCAGGAGAAAACATGCAGGTCCGTGGCTCTCGTCTTCCCCCACACCCACCTGAGTAGATTGTGCCATTGACCTCCACAGATACAGTGATGCTGGCGTTCCCATTGGTGGAGATGCTCAGAGACATGTCCTGCTGCTTCTCATCTGAACAAACACACAAGCTCGGATCACGTTTTTATCTCGCTTTGTATCTCAATTTCAACATGCGCGCACGTTTTGAACTATTATGCTGCGTAGCTTTTAGATGAACCCCGAAGACAGCGAGGTGCTGTGCTCTAAAGAATTGTGTCGAATACTTGCGCCGTATGTCAAAGTTGCTGATTTGAGCTGCAGAGCATATCCCAAAAAAAAAATTTAATAATCACATTAGGTCTGGTAATATTGGAGCGCAAATTCTAGATGTCAGTAATATTTTTGGCTTGCTGGATCAACTTCTACTACGCTCGGGGCTCAAACTGCAGGTGGATGCTTAGTGACAAAGATGCTTTGGCTCACATTGCATGTTGAGACATTGATGTTTAAAAAACCAAATAGAATCACAATAACAGATTTAACTGGTAATATAAAAACCTAATTACAGACTAATAGTTTTTTTTAGCTTTCCTCTTAAAATATTAGATACATGCAACCAGATCGCTTTGATGTTAAACAGATTTTTTGCTAAAATCCGATTGTTGTTTGTACGGTTGTTCATGCTATGTAATAAACGGGGGCCACCATCAGAGCTCTGTGCGAACTGCTGTCTGTACGTCGATTTTTTAAGTTGTTGAGCAGCGACCATATAGTCACAACATCATAACAGGATGTAGGAAGCTATGAAAGCTGCAGACTTCTACATAATTGAAGTCAAACGGGGAGAAAACATCGGAACGGGGCCAAATTATGCTGCCGTGAAAAATCGGATATGGGTCACATATTGGCAAAATAAATCTGATTTGGTTTGCATTGACCGCTGTGTGATGGCCATCGGAACAAGGACTAATCAATCAAGTCAGAGTTTGTAAGCTTTCCCTACGCTCTAAATCCAAAGTGAGGGACATCAAGGATGTGTTTTGTTATCAGGACGTGTTATTTAAAGGGTTACCTTTATTTTTTTTAGCTGTTGATACACAAATCAAAGAAAGGTTTTACAAATCACAAATCCAGTTTGAAATATTCTACAATTAGTTTTAAAATAATCTAGTCCAGGTTTTGAAGTGTCTATGTTTTGTAGTTTTTTTATCTAGAGGAGATTAAATGTGCTGACAATACCGAAAAACTGGGTGAAATCGCCCTTTAGCCATTTCCTGAATCAGAAGCTAGAAGCACTTGCAGACTTCGGCTTCACGGTTCGATGTAATCCTGTAGTGACTCGTTATCCTAGAGGCCCGGCTGTTAGAACTAACCACCGAATTTATTTTGTTTAATTTGGGAATCTGAGTCGTTTTCCTTTGACATTTTTAACTACGGATTTTGACGCAGAAAAATGATCTTGAAATACTGACGAGTTTACTTCAAATTTTAAAAAATTCACACGTTATTTCAGTGTTGGAAATTCGAAGGTTTATAAATTTACTTAAACCAGTTAAATATTTTTCGAGCCGTCAATTTACCAACTATTAACTTCCTCCTTTAGTTTCAACTGGTACCATGTGGCGTCGAATCCACTTTGTTTGCATCTATTTGATTATTTCCATCATAATTATTTCCTTTTTTATTCATGCTAAATAAAATAGAAATGTCTTTTCTGGATAGAAATAGTGCAATAAGAAGGAAAGAATTAATCCTAGACTGATTTTTGATAGATTTTGAGGTTGGAGTCACATCAATATAGTTCAAACGAAAAGACGCAAAGGTAGACTTTAACATTTAACTAGGAAAAAAGCTACCAAGGCTAATTGTGTAATTCTAGATATTTCGTCTTCCACAAAAAAAGTCCATATATTTACATAATCTCAAGTTTTTTTGTTTTCAACAAACTCTTTACAACCTTGGCAGCGCTGACCTCTGGTGGTGACGGTGGGGGCCCCCAAGCGAAGGTTCATGGGCATGTGGGACGCCATGGCCAGCAGGTTATGCTGGAAAGCCTGCTGCATGAGACGCTGCTGCTCCTCGGCCAGGCGCGCCATCTTCCTCTCTGGGCCCTCTCCTCCCCCACCGGTCTCCAGCTTTTCTCGGAGCTGCTCCAGAGTGGCGGCTCTCGCCAAACCAGCCACCTGCTGCTGACCCAGAGACAGGGCGATGGGAGGTCTTACAGCCATGATTGGAGTCAGGTCTTCTGAAGAAAAAAGCAAAAAACCAAAACATAGAGCAAACATAAAAAAAGGGTTCATTTGAAGTGTCGGGGCAAAATGTTTAAGAGAAACTATAAAAAACCATTAAGTGTCAGAGCCAAATGAGCTGGTTTCTGTCATAAAGAGCATGGGATGGATTGCGGAGGCATGAATATTAATCACACGTTAGCACTCACAAGTGAAGGACAATTTAGACGGCCCCTTACTCCAGTCAAATCACAGACACTTGTCAGAGGTCAACAACGGAGCCACATTCCAGCCGAGGCCGAGCAGCATCAGATAAAACAGCAGCGTAATGACAGTCATCTACAGATGTCCTCTTAATGTGAACCACAAGCTTCTAAGTTCATAAGCCTCCCCCACGTGGGAACTGTGTTATTTACCATTATATAGGAGGGCCGGGGGTCTCCTAAGCACCTGGTTGGACGACAGAAACGTGCACGGACAAAGTCTTGTCGAAAAACCCGTCTGCAGGGTGACGAAATGTATGTTTTTTGTCTTACAACAGTAGGTAATGCAAGTTCACAATGATCTTTATTCATTTTGGTAACCAAAGCCGTGTGTTAACTCGACCATGACCTTGGAGAGGCCATCGCTGCTGCTGCCTAAAAGTCTGTGACGAGTTATGAAGCCATTTCAAATCAACGTGAGGATTTTAAACGGCTGACTTTTTTTTCTTTCTTTCAAAATCAGATAAACTTACCTTCACTGTTAGATTAAATCAATGTGAAATCTTTAACATATGAATGATGTACGCCTCCATAGGAGCGCGATGTTAACCAGCTGGCAACCAGGGTGGCATGGTCTTGTTTTGTGAGGTTATCCCTTTTCAAACCTTCACTTAAATTTACAATCTAACCGCCGGAATTATAACATTTACTAGTGAGTTTCCGTTTGTCAGGTTTGTCCCAGATGCAGTTACTACACACGGATGTAGAGGGCAGTATTCCTCTATCGATGAACATTTTGACCAATCCAAACCACATCCAAGCAGCTGAACTCTCCCAAGTGCTTATTTATCCCACCTATAAACTCTTCCTTTCACTCACAGAGCTCCTCCCTTTTCAAGTTTCATAACCCACGTGCACAAAATAAATATTAGACTGTTAGTTTGGGCTGGTTGATAAAAAAAAGCGGACCTTTTTTGAGGGAGGGCCCAGGAGAGGCCTGCAGGCCGTTGAGGGCGACGGAGGACCCGGCGCCGAGGCCCGCCAGATGCATCTTGGGAGGGGAGAGGATGTGGGGAGCCGTGCTCGGAGAGGGCGAGAAGCGGAAGAGGCTGCTGCTGTAGCTGGGACGGCGGCCTTCGCGCCGGTTGCTGTCGATGGCGGCTTGCAGTTCGCCCGGGGAGCTGAGACCTTTCCTCTCGCACTCGTACGGGTAGAGGTATTTCATGTACCTTAAAAACAATAATAGTAAAGTTATTGTCAAGACAGACGGAAAACCTTGAACGGAACTGTGAAACGAAAATGCTCTAATGCATGTAAGGCGTTCGGAGCGCAAGAATCGATTCGTTTTTTTAAAGAATGTGCTTGGTGAACGCAAAGCGTTTGTTGATTCAGTGTCGGGTCGGTGTAGTGTTTTTCAGAAAGTAGTGGTAATAACGATGAAACTCAATCACTTTTAAATGAATGTTGATTTAGAGGTGAGCACTTTTATTCTTTACCAGTAAAGTCCTCTGTCTTCTGCACAAATACTTTTTGAACAACATTTAAACCTCTTCAAGTTTTTATCAGAAATACTTTGCAGAAGAGCTTCATTCTTGAGGGAGAGAACAAAACAGCGGCTGTCCGTGGTGTGGCCATACTGGAATCCCAACTTCTCCGGCTTTGTTAATAGCTGCCCGTTTCTTCTTTGCAGTAATTTCCAAAAGCTCAGTCAGATCGCATGGAGAGCATCTAAACGTAACCCTTGAAAGTTTTGCCAGAAATTCTTAGTTGGCGTACAGGAAATGAAATAGCTTCGATCTACACCATCCCCCAGTTGATCGGGTTTGTATTAGATTCATCGCGCTTCTAAAATAGTGAGTGAACAACTCGAGTTATTGAGTGCCACTGTCCTGTCCATCTTAGATGCGTCCCCTGTCCAACACATCTCAATCAAATGCCTGAATCAGCTCCTCAGTATGAAGCCGAGTTCTCCAGAGTCCTGCTTTCTATCTATTGGACTTAGTTCCCTCCATCTTACTGCTAAATTTAAACGGCCTCCCCTGTCCTGGCTCAATGCGGAGCCTGATGCTGCCGCCGTGTCGTCGTGTGTTTAAATCAGTTTATGGGCACACTTCCATGCATGAAGATGGAAACATTGAGGTTTGTCTCATCTGATGAGAGCACCTTCTTTCCCCCCCTTGTTTATCTTTTTCGCCAACAAACTGCAGTGTTTAATTTTCCTCATAACTGGCTCTTTCTACCTTCCCACTGTGCCACGCCCTCCATTTCAACACGCTGTCTCCCTTGTTGTTCATGATGCAGTTAGTTTCGTCATGTTGTCTAGTAAAAGATCTGAGGCCTGTTAAGATTTCCGACTGAAATCTGTGGCTATAATGTGACAAAATGTGGGGGGGGGAAAAGTGACACTTTTTGACAAGACTTTTAAAAGATCCATTTCCAGAAAAGTTTACAGACTTGCTTACAAATGGTTAAAAAACAACAACAACTATATTTGCTTTTTTCCTTCCTTAATTTCTTTACCGTTTGCGCTAAGCTGCATTTCTGATGAATCCACTGCGACACCGAGTACAACACTGTCTAACAGGGTGAACTGGAAACAAGCTTAGACCAAATGGCAGCAGCGTCGGACAGAAACACGAATATACTTCCCATCTCTTAAAGGAACAACAGGAATACTGTGTGATGCTAGAAACCTGCTTTATAACAACATGACAGAATCAAAAATACATGAATTTTCATCAATTTTCCTCATCTATTGTCGGAGCAGATAGAGATTTAGTCCAACACCTCCTTAGTCTTGACCAAAACAACATCAATAGATCACACAGATCGATGAGCTCTGGGTGTGACGTCGTGTCATTAGGGTGCAAATAAACGCTTGCAACGCACAAACATGCATACATCTCAGCAGAGCCGCTACGTAGCTCTGCTGAGGAGCGCCAGCTAACCTGAAGCCAAAGCATTTGTCGTCTGCACAAGACAGCAGCACTGATTAAAAACGGGAAGAGTAGACATGCGTCACACATGAGCGCACCCTTAATACCGCACGCATACACCAGAGAGGTGTGTGCGTGCGGTTTGGAGGTCACCCGCGTGAGATTCTTAACGTAGTCCAAGCAGCTGAATGCAACTTGTTTACTTCCCCCATACGGACGAGGACTTACTGCGTGCGCAGGGTGAAAGCAGCGCTGGTGATGGACGTGGGCAGGTTGAGTCCCTTAGTGATTTCTCTCCAGATTTTCTTGTTGATGACCTCCACCAGGCCGCCTTTCTCCGTCACCAGCTTGTAGAGCATGTAAAGATCCAGGACCTGCTTGGCCATGATGGGAATACGATTGACCGGGGTTCCTACAGGAAACAAATGAACGTACATCAATACGGTCTCAATTATTAATACGATTTAGGAGCTCTTTGGGCGTAGTGATGGACGAGGCTTATTCTGCGGTAAGAATGCCAGCAAGATGAATAGTCGGGCATCAGCTCGTCTAACAGTCGATGCTGAAACAGCGGGGATTATTTTTGACCCCTAAATCCTGATCTAAGTGCTGCTAGGATTGATGGAAGGATGGAGGCGGTGAGCCGGCTGCTCGCACGGCCATTAAAATTGGCTCCAAGGCAAATTAGCCCCGTTAAGGCAATCTGGCTTGACCTGGAAAACGGGATTCGCGAACAACACAAAGCAAAGCCGCTCCAGACTTTTGATACAGATGCAATAATCTTGTCAGCAGCTTATCTGCAGCGAACGTATGCGGTGAGGAAACGAGGAGGCGGCAGAGAGAGGGAGGGAGGAGCACCACCGCCCGCTGAATCAAATCAAAGTGCAATGTGCAATAGTGTAAGCATTAAACAGGAGGAGGGGACCGGGGATTGTGCTAACCTGCTAATCCCTTATCTGTGTGTGTGTGTGTGTGTGTGTGTGTGTGTGTGTGTGTGTGTGTGTGTGTGTGTGTGTGTGTGTGTGTGTGTGTGTGTGTGTGTGTGTGCAGGGGGAAGGGGGGTTCTCCAGGATAGGCTGGTATAATGAAGCTCATTTAAGGGATTGTGCCGAGTAAATCCACACCCCTCTGTGTAAGTGGCCGACCCAGCGCATGGGGGATGTACAGATTTGCCCTTAAAGGTAATGCCAACCAATCCTGTAGCCCCTCCTCTTAACCTGGACCCATTAATGACTTAATAAAACAGCAGCGGGATTGGGCCATTCAGATTAGCCCTGATTCATTTTCTTAAATTAGCAACAGGTCCTTAAGCTTGTGCAAGAGGCCAAGGTAAGCACATGGTCCTGTGGAGTGGAGATCAAGAAAGTGACCCAGACCCTCTGGTTGTCCCGTAGTGTCGGTAACTCCAGGTTTGTAGGCGTGTCGGACGCATTTAAAAGGAACTCAGCAAGACAAGAAAATGAGCATGCAAATTAAAAGTAAGGAAATGTGCACAACACCTTGTAAATGTACACAGAGTCCCAACTTGTTCGCCATCTGTCGTGCATCAGCCACGGACCTTGGAGCATGTTAATAGAATTTTTTATGCGGTGGAAGGAAACGGTTTTGCAAAGTTGTGAATGTGAGGCCGGCGTTGTAATAAACCCCCCAGTCAAAATCGGAACTTTGCAGAAACGTATTCGCCCATAAATTCAACCAAACGCTTTAAAGGCGATGGCTCTGCAAGCTGAGCACAAACAGAAAGTAATTTTGCTCTTTCTTCATAAATGCTGAAGCTGTGAAGATCAGACTTAAAGTCAGGCCAATGATTCCTAATTGAATTGAGGTCTGGACTCGGACTGAACTATTAGGGTTTAGAAACATTGTCTGCTTTTGTTTGCTGCCTCTAACAGGTTTTCTTTTCCTGTATCTACATGCATCCGTCTTCTCTTTCTTGACCCTGCTGAAGAAAAGTGTCCCATCATCACAATGCTGCTGTCAGGATGTTTTACCGTTCGGATGTTTTGTTAAAGGCGATTCATTTTTTAAGGAACCGTTGTTCCTGTAATCCAAAATCTCAAAATTCGGTTTAGTCTGTTTAAAGGACATCTTGCAACATGTTTGCTGTGACCGTGAGATCAAGTTTATTATCGACATTTTAGTTTGTTTTTTGTAAAATGTCGTTCATCAGTGGCCAAGAAGGTTAGAAAGATAGAAAGTGTTTCCGCCGTTTGTGTCTGGTTATGCGTAAATAATCTAGAACAAACCCAGTTTCAACCTGCGAGCGCTTTGTCAGTTATCTAATGCAGCGTTAGACATCAACCCCGCATTAAACAATTAGCACAACTGCGGGGGTCAGAGATCAGCCGGGGGTTATTGATGTGTGAATTAAACTGCAGGTCAGCAGGAAGCCATGTTTTCATACTGGCCCGGTCGTGAACAATGGCGGAACAACAAATGAGACACAGCAACGCTGGCCCCACAGTGACAGGCCAGCACTTAGTTAGCTTTTAATTCACGGCCCGTGCCTTTGTCACCATCTGCTGTCAAATCAAAATGCGATTTGGTGCGGCGGCCAATGGGGCCGCGGAGAAACACCAAAGGATTTGGAGTTTGTGCAAAACAGACCAGGGCTTGCAATGCGCGCATGGATTTGGCTCCTGCATCTTTGAACCAAAGGGGGTTTCGGACGTAAAAGTTCCACCTTTCAAATTCTGACATTACATCATGTGAAAGCCTCGAGGAGAGCGGCTAACAATAATACCGTGAATGACCAAAAGTCCCATTCACTACACTTTTGTCAATTAGAGGGACACTTCGCTTATTTGAAAGGGCCAGTGCACCGGCAACATCTGCTGTTTCAGGCCCTGGAGACATTCACCTCTAATTAGGCCAGCCCAAAACATGCCTTTTGATCACTAAAACACACCACCTCTGGCCCGTATATAGTCTAAATGGCTGGTTTTATCCCCACATAAAAACCTGGTGCCAAACGCAGTAAAGAAAGCCGGAGATCCAACGTGAACACGCGAGCTACTGGATACTTCATCTCTCTCGGTGAAGCACTGATTTGACCGGCCGCTTGCTCTGAGCCAATCTGTAATTGGCTGCAGGCCTCACCTCCCATCATCCTTTGCCCTGGACTGATTTTCCCCCAGGGACAGGACCATCAGGAGCCTAGTGATTAATGGCACCAGGGGTCAGAGGTCACTCTGGTGGGAAGTGCAGAGGCTGAGGGGCCCCTGAACCACTCCCTGAGTCCTTCCCCAACCATCCACAGCGAGCACCAGAGTCACACCGCTGATCTTCAAAAAGGCCCGCCTTCAGGTACAAAGTAGGCAGCAGCGTGAGGGATTCACGTTTGGAAGTGTGTGAGAATGATCAATACCCTTAACCTATGATGCCTTCAACCCGCATTATAGAAACACCTTTATGGCTCCACATGTAGCCGGGCAGAAAGCCTTTCTGTCAGTGGCTAAATAAAGACGTTTCTCGGTCCACAACAAATCTGTGATTCCACGAAAAAAATAATTAAAAATGCTGGTAGTTTGATGAAAACAAATGTCATCCTGTGAGCCCATCGAAAAACGGGGTCATTCCATCCGACCCGTGCCCTATTTTTAGCTGGAAACAGCTGTCCGCGTTAAAATGGACTCTCTAATAAATCAATTGGGCGCCCCTGACGCCGGTGGTGGTAAATTAAATATTGCTGACTTCCCCTGATGGGCATTCTTTAAATAATTATGAGACACGGCGACAGCCTTCCAGCGGCCAACACGCAGGAAATGAATTTTTTAACTGAAAGAGAGCGCTGGCCGGTGTGGGGTTTCACCGCCGCCTACCGTGACGAGTGACAAGAAACAACAAAAACAAAACACCCTTTGCTGTTTGGTTGTCTCACTGTATATATATATAAATATATATATATGAACACTATACATTCCTACTATTTTGATGTAAGAATCCAGATAGACAGTTTAGTAAAACGGGACAATGGGGTACAATGTGTCCCTGCGCTGCCTTTATAAGGTAAGGAAAGGGGGATGAAGGAAAAGGAAGGGGGAGGTGTAGTTGTTAGCCAGCTGGAGAAAGACTGGATTATGGCTGGAAGAAAGGTGTCAGCCAACACAAACATCAACCGACCTCATGGCAGCCCCAGAGTCTTTAATAGTGCAGACACCAACTCCCACCGCCAGCACCACCCATCCACACCTTCCCCCTCCTCCTCCTCACGGCCCCAATCATTACATCAATAAAGCAAAACGAAGCCAACACAGTTTTTTGAAAACTGATTTAAATGTCTCAAATCAATACATTCCTTATACGCCCTTAAATGTAACCATCATGATAGTTTATATGGGTATTTACTCACTGCAGATGCCTTCTGAGTACATTAGCTTTGCAGCCACTAACATGTGCAGCGTTAGCTCGAGAGACTTGTTTTTTTTCAGGACCAAATGGAAGGTCGTGTGAATACCTTTAGACTGACATACAAAGTTTGACTGTTACAACATCAGATGGCCTGGGAGAGATTTTTGACTGTTACATTTTTTGTTGTGCAACGTAACGTACAGACGGATTATGTGGAAGAAAGTGAGACTTGCACAATCGCTGGAAACTGTATTGGCAATAATCTAGAGACCATGGGTGTCATCATTTAAGGCATTTTAACAGTACAGTTTCCACTTGAGCATACATTTCGAGGTCTGAACTGGCAGTTTAGTCACTAGTGGTGAAATGACTGTGTTGATTTTCTTTTGTTAGTGTAGCTCTTTTAAACCCCTTCTAAATGCCCTAGTCTTCCAGATACAGCTTTCAAATATAAGATTCCCTATCAACCTCTTCATTATTAGACAACTCATAAATCTTTTTATTTCAATTAAACTTGAGCTGGACACTTTGTTACCATCCATTGTACTCAACATCATCACCCACTGTACTAAGATTTTCTATTGAAGGCGTTTTTGAACATATTTTCGATTTGGGACATGAATATAAGTGGTGCTACTCTGAGCCACACGTCTTGACATAATTTACCTGGAGAAGTTGATAAATTGTTGATTTAAGCCTCTTAAAAATAAATCTGCAGGTAAACATTAATTCAGACATTTAAAATCTACCCTGTTCTACTTTTAACAACAGGAAATGCTTAAAACGGGTTTCTCTTGTATCAGGCAGTCTTTCTGTAACAGGAATTAAAAAAAAGAAGAAGCACATCAACATATTATAAGTTACTGTGTCAGCTGTATTAAACACGGATTGAATAAACAGAACCACTGTGGTCTTCTCACATTATTAAACCCAGAAACAGGCTGTTGAATTGGGAAATAGGTGACCAGAATGAAATATGCACCCCCGCCTGGCATTTCTAAAACTGCATAAAGTCCTTCACTTAGCATCTTGTTTTACACCGTTTCACTTTTCTCTCGTACGTATGATCTGTAAGCTACGCTCAGCCTAACAAGGCCAGTTTAAGCCGACATCATCAGTTCATCAAAAATATATATGTATTTTAATCAAATAAACCAGGGGTGTCAAACTCAATCGCACGTGGGGCCAAAATCCAAACCGCACTTGAGTTCGAGGGCCAAACAGGATAAAAACATTTATTGGACACACAAACTTTAAAACTTGAAATGTAACTTTTTTTGAACATTAATATGAATGAAAACAGGCAGGACCTTTATTCCATAATAAATCGACATAAACCTTATATAACTTATAATATTATGCTCTCCATAAAAAAATATGTCCAACCTAAGTTAGGAGAAAAAGTAAACGTTAAAACAACAAACATTCAAATTTCTTTGCTCTCGAGTTATATTATACTAGAAAATAACAAAAATAAAACAAATAATAAAGAATAAACTGTCAAAATAATACCAATTCAAACCATGAACATGCTGCATAACAAAAGCTAGAAATACAAATAAAACGTCCGCTTTAACAAATCCAATCTTTCGGTCTTCTTTGGTTTTATGTCGTTTTAACAAAGATGGAAACTTTGTCTGTGTTTGTCGTCACTGAGGAGATTCTCTCACACAGATATGTGCAACCAAACATGCACAAAGCGCGAGCTAGGCTAAACAAGGGGGATTGGCATGGCAGCTCAAGCGGTGCATTGTGGGATCTGTAGATTTCCATGTAACCTGTGCTGCGTAATCGCCGGGCCATAAAAATAATATATAAAATTATCTCACGGGCCATATAAAATCACATGCTGGGCCGGATGTGGCCCACGGGCCGTGAGTCTGACCCATATGAAATAAACCACTGTAGGACAATGAATCGTAGGTCGACTAACTGCTTGGGTTTCTGTTGAAGACATACTAATTATTTTTTTCCTTAAATTGCAAATGTATCCTCGAATCTACTGGCTGATCTCTAGATTTCTGGAGCAAAGAGACGCTTGACAGGACAGACGAACGTCTGGCCTCCATACGATTGGAGTTGACTTTTGTTTACACGTTCGAATGTTGGGCCGGCGTATTGTCAGGACCCTGCTGTATGTCGGGGGCATGTTTGTTTTATTTTTAATGCGCGGCCAAGGACATAAAAGGTAGAAAAGTCTCCAGTCATTGGAATTTGCTATCTTTAGTGCAGGCAGAGCCACCACTTAAATGACAACCCAATTCATATCATGTGCTAAGATATCCACCCCTTTAAGGAACGTTAAATGTAACGTAACACTATATAGATACATTGCTATTCTGAGCATGACGTTAAAGCTACAGCTGGTTAACACGCACAGAGACTTACACAGAGAAGGTGAGGGGACGGCCTTCTCTTAAACTCTTCTATCTAAGCTAGTCAATAATCTCCAAAGATCCGGCTGAATGCGACAGAAGGGCCCCTGACATGTCGATCTGCACAAAAAACAGCTCAACCAACACGAGGAGAAAAGGTGGGGAAAGACAAAGAAGACCTACTGACGAGAGAAAAAAACAAAACGAATAAGAATCACACGAGAAAAGAAAACCCTAAAAAAAAAAGAAAGAAAGAGAGAAACTCCCTTTACCTAATTACCTTTCAGGTGCCTTTAGGCAGGTCGAACAGGTTTAGCAACAGCAGAAATGTTAAAGCTATATAGGCATGCATAGATACAAGATAAAAAAAAAAGGGGAAGATCATAAAGGCAGCGACGTCTCCTCTCTTTAACCGAACCATGGGAACAAGACAAAATACTTTTTACACGCGAGCGCTCCCATGTTTGCTTCAAGTCCAGTCAACAGATTCGTCTCTTCATGTTCGGTCGTGAGGGCCAATACTAAGGCGGTGCGCAGTCCGTAATGAAGGGAGCTGCATTTACGGCAGAGATGAGCAGTTATTACAGCGAGCAGGACGATAGTAAATAGAGCTAAGAAGCGCTGGTATCGCTCCAAGCTAAGAGCAGCCGCTGTGAATTTGAAGCATAGTAAAAAAACAGAACTATTTTACATAATTCTCAGAAATCCCCAGGTGTTCGGTGTATTAATGTAAAAAAAAAGACACTCTCTTCACACTACGTGGTTCCACTTAGCGGTTCTAAGCTGTTCCATTTTTCTGTTGCAGGTCTCCTTAATGCAGGCGGGATCAATGTCTGCATCTGCAACTCGCTGTATGTGTGGGTTTGTTACATCAAGTCACGGCAGAGCAAAATGACAAAGGCTTTTTAACAAGTTGGCTACAGGCTTTTCAGAAATGAGCCATAGGAAAGGTTTTGTAGGAGATTTACGATGTCTGAGTGTTTATCTCTGCGCAGCAGATAGGAAAAATAAGAAAAAATTGATCTTAAAATCGATATATGCAGTTAATAAACATGCTCGTGCTCATTAGTCATGTGGGAAATATTCAATTTGGGATGACAAATGATACGGGTGATTTATGCCGGGAATTGTGTCGCCGAGTTTCAGAAGACTTCATAAAACGAGGACGTGTTTCAGCATACAGGCTGTGAAGGTACTGGAGTTTTAGCATCAGCCTGCAGTGTTTTCACTTTTCATTATTTTACTCTGTATTAAAAAATATATATTAATAATCTAAGAATGGACAAAAAAAATAGATTTTTTTTTTTGGATTAGCACACAAGTTTGTATTTCTACCCATATTAGGACTCGGTATTGACTTCCACTCATTTAAATAACTGCTTTTATGCCTAACCCGAACATTTACCTTAACCCTACCCATTAGCAATATATTCATAATCCTAGTCTGAGCAAAATCTCAATACACAGCACACCTCTAAAACTGACCTTTGACCCTAAAAGAAGGGGTCCACCACATTAGGACCAGACTTTGGCCCAAATAAGGCCCATATGTCTTCAGAAGGTTAGTGAATATGGCAAAGAATACGTTAACCAGTAAACACCAACCAGTGAGACACGTGGGGGTGCTGCCAGTGCTTCTCCGCTTTAATTGTGGGCCGACATTAATCCTCAAAAATCGCTGCTGGTGACGAATCTAAAAGTGACTCGATGAGTCAGGAGGTTTCTTTCAGGGAGTTGTTGCGGTCGGTAAATAAAAGCGCTGTCTTGTAAAGGGGAGAAGAACTGGCGAGGCTCCAGACAAAAGGTCAGCCGCTGCAAATCTCACCCGGGTCTGGTCGAATCGTTGGGAAAACCTGTCAGCCGGCGGACAATGATGCCATTAGCAGCTGAATTGCATGATTAGGAGCTTCTCCGCCGCACTTTGGCAGTAAATCGTTGCCGCCCGTAAAAGGCGATAAATTTGTTTTTTCCTTTTTTTTTTTTTTATGCTTTGAGCGCCGAAAAACCCCTGACAGGTTTCCAAAGCACTTTAAAAATACTGCTAGATGTCACTGGATGCATAAAAAGACGAATGAAAAGAAGACATAGGACTCCGTCGCCGTGGGTCATAACGGCGGGACACCTGTGAAATAGAGGGGGAGGGGGCACTGAAAAGGTTGGATGGCACGAAAAGTGAGATGGCCTCTCCAAATGTAACCCAAGTCACCTCAGTCCCCTGAGAGCCGCGCGGATCAACTGACAACACCCCGATCAACAGCAGAGGGTAAAGGGCCACATGAGAGATGGGTGAATGCATGGCTGGATGGACATCCTTATGGAAGGCCGAGATAATCAGACACAAACAGTGATATACATAAAACCTAGCCTAATATTTTCATCAGACAGACGGTCGGTCCAGAGAGGCACTGAAAAGAAAAGGGAAGAGAACTCCCTTTAATGTCCTTCCTTCCTTCAGGGTTTCATTTCTTTTCGTATTTGACTAAAAAGGACATTTTCGACCCAGTTTACACAACTTAAGATGGTTTGTTGAATTTAAATTACCTGGTCACATCTTTAGCGCTACGACTGTGACTTGGACGATCTGCAACAGATTTAGGTTATTTACTTTAAAGCAACCCTATTAGATGGGATCGGTGTAACCTTAGTCGACTATAAAGACGTTTTCTTGTGGCTGAACCGCAGCGGCGGCGAAATCCCGTTTCATCAGTCGGACATTTAGGAACATCGAGAATCAGTTTATTTATGTGGCGCCAATTTACAACAGATGTCGTCTCGAGTCACTTTCCGAGAAAATCAATTCAAATCATAGATACATCGTTACAAATACGTTTTAAAAAAAAAGTTACCCATCTTAGGAAACCCCAGCAGATTGCATCGAGTCACTGACTTGCAGCATTCGCTCCTCTGGAATCAGCAGGATTAGTACAATGGGTGAAGATGTCAGGAGTCACACAGCCGTGTAATGTTCTGTTAACCACTTTTTGAACATAAAAGAAGTGAACAGACACACAGATTACTTTTCAAACTGATCTGTTTTTCCGGATCCCTCCGCACAGCTTCACCACAGCAGAGGAAACGTCTTCCCCACGCCCGTGGCATTCGGCTGTGAAGTCTGTTATTACTCTGATTGGACGTACGTTATGTTAAAGATGCAAAAAGGACTTCGCCTTGAATGTGAGGCCTGGTTACAAGTCTAAATTGGGTGATTATAAAAACGGTATTCGTAATTGGTAAGTTAGTCGATTATAATCCTCAGAAACGTGCACAAGTCTTCCGATTCCCCTCACAAGAACCTGTGCTTCAAATTCATTTTCACGATTTTGAGATTGTGTGTTTTATCCGTCACATGGTCTGATGTTGTAAACTCTTAAAAACAACAGCACAGGAAAAAAAACCAACCTTTTAAGATCTTTGGTAAAAGAACGATAAGAACATTTCATTCCTTTAGCACCGTTTATGTCTTAAAATTGGAAACACAGTAAAAATGTAGCAGATACCTGGTCAGAGAAAGCTTAATGGAATACATAGTTGCATTAAGGCTTCCCATTATTTTACTCTACAAACACATTTCACTGGAAATACTTTCAAGCATTTTCTCAATTTTAATAACCTTAAAAATAGAGAAACTTCCTATTTGGTGATATTTGACAATGTCCTAGACAGGAACAAACATAACAATTGATATTAAACTGAAAGATATCTAGGTGTTTATCTTGCTTTTGTGAGACGCCTTTCAGCCCCAAATTAGTACGGGTTTAGTTTCACTGGGAGCATTAGTTCCCTCTTAAGCTTCAGTAAGCATCTTCACAAGCTCTTCTGCTTTTGTTCTGCGGCTGACATCTCACTAAAACACATTCATCTCCGAACACACACAAAGAACCCACATCTTTCCTGAACTCAGCGATAGTCGAAACATTCCCTCGGCGTTAATTAGTGCTGCGTGATTCCAGGAAAACGTCGAATTGCGACAAATCTTTTTTTTTTGGTGCCAAATATTGCAATATGGCAATAACAATCATGCCTAACACACGTTTGTCTGGCTCTTTCTGCATCTGTGAAGCACGTCAGACCAAAAAAGTCAAACGTGATGTCAAAGAAGCATTTGTGTCAAGTTTGTTTGCAGCTAAAAACAGACGTTGGGAATTTAGAGGCTTACGAAAATATGTTTTATTAGCTAATGTAATGTACATAAGTGTGATATTAAAGAAAATAAGATTAAAAAAACATGATCTGATTATGTTTTTTGTATTCAGCAAAGAAAGAGGGATAATATTGTATAATAATCACATTTGACTTTTTTTTTTTGCACAATATAATACAAATTGATGTTTATTGCAAAATCACTATAAGCAACATCGTGTGCACTCCCACTTTTTAATGTGTGTGTGATATAGGTCATGTCAAAAATTGTCTAAATACCTGGCTTCTCAGAAACATGAAATATGACCTCTGCTCCAGATTTACACGCGAACGGAAAATTTAGAGAGGAAAAGAACCCTTTAGCCCGACCCTGTAAACAGCCGTCTTTGATGATGGGGCAGAAAATGTGGAGAATGCTTATGTGACAGGAACACGACGCCGCGGCGGCTGCAGATTTTTTCATTTCTGTTTGTTTTTGCACAAAAATAAATGTAAAATCAAAACAGAAAAACAAAAGTCAATGAGAATATGAGACTGCTTTGCCAACACTGGTGGTGGTTTACAGGTCAGAGAGACTATTTCGGTTTTTAAAAGCAACACGGAGGAGAGAGAGAGACATGTGGGTCCTTTAAAGCAAAAGCTTCATAAAACCGCTAACTGCTTCAAGTCAATAACCACCCAGATTGACAAATAAAGCCATCAGCTTTATTTGGAGCAGTGATCAATACGGGAGAGACATCTGCAGCTATAGGTTGAGGAGAAAGACAAATAGATTTAAACAAAGGAAGGCTAGTGAGGGGGGGGGTTACACAGCCATCCGGGAGATTTTAACTGGCATCAATGCAAATTACTTTTGCTTTCTGGAAAACCATGATAGTCTGCGCTGAAAGTATCCTTTGGTGCATTTGAGGCACGGAAAGTCGAAGATGAGAATAAGCATATAAGATCTCCACTACAGTACATCCACTGTTAAACAAACGGCAACAACAAAAGTGGACATAAACGTCAGCGCCAACGACTGCAGCATCTGGACTCCGAGCCCACTTGGGCCCTCGTTTTCTAATGTAGGCTCCTTTGCACTCGGGACCTCGGTGTCGGTGTAAGGAGCGCGAGCTGGAAGTGAGCTCAGGGCTATTGTATGGGTGTAGGGCTCCTGTGGGGGCCGTAAATGCATTTCGTACCATCCATCACACGGGGTGTGGAGGGCAGGAAACATTGCTTTAAGAGCACACACAGGACACAGATGGAGAAGCAAGACATGCAGAGATAGCAGATATTTGGGAAGTTTGTTGATCAGAGGAGGGAAGACAATCCCTGAATGTTGCCTTAGATTGCTCATTAATATATCGGAAAATGGATTTTTTTTAAAAAGGGGAAATAAAATATCGGTGCAATTATGGCTCGCCTCCAAATAAGGATCCGAGTTCAGTCCTGATCTCTGCTCGGTCAGTTTTGTGCCAATTAAGAATGTTTTAGCTCTCAAATCCCTGTACATCGTAATTAAAGAAGACAACTGAAGATAGCACTGAGGCAATCTGACCAAATGGAAATGGAAACAGCAGGGAGGATGGGGGGCTGGGAAACAGCGGGAAATAAAGAAAAAATAAAGTCTCAAGTTTTTCCACTGAACCTCCCCCGACCGCAGCATCAGAAAAAAAAAAAAAAAAAAAACATCAGGAAAACTACTATTTCCTTTTGTTTTGAAGGAAAAGCGCAGCCCTGCGGACGCAGGCCAAACAAAGACGGGGGGCTGTAATTTGCCAGCCACTGGGTGGAGTGCCACAAAGTTAAAGATAATGTCGGCACCCACAGGGGTGGAAGCCGCGGCGTGTTTGATGGCGAACGCAGGGGGGAGGAAGTGTTCAGAGGGGATGCTTTGCCTCTTTCTTTTTTGGAGTTTTCCTCGGAGCGGTGATTAAAAAGCTGCGGCTGCCCTGGCGTGTATGATTAAGGTCGCCACCCTTTCCTGCAACTACTTCCTCTGTGCTCAAACGTTGGCTCGTCTTGTGTCTGGCCCGTTTATCTGGACGGGGAGCTCCGGCCGCTTCAGCTCTCTTGACAAGAAAACCGCTCGGGCTGGCCGGCGTCTCCTTTAACCTCTGCTCAGTCACCCTGGCAACCCCCGCCTCCTACAGCGGTTTCCATGTCCGTCCTCTTTATCTCCTCCTTTGGCACTTTTAAGACGCACAACGGTCTCTCCCTTGTCTGCTGTCCGTCAGGGGTGCTCTATCAAAATAAAAAGAAATGCCCGGACCCTACTTATTTAGAGATGGTTAATCATGCCGTGTAGGACAGGAGTCCCTTTAATCCAGCCGCTCCCCTCAAACCTGACCAAGCGGGCCGCAGTGCGGCCCTCCACCCCTATCCCCCATGGTGTTATCAAGTTTCAGTGGTTGTAACTGTAGCACAATAAACAGAGAGGAAAGCAGCGTTTGGAGGGGGCAGGAGAGGAAGGGGCTGGGGACAGAGAGGAAGAGAGGGCGGTTCTTCATTAGTAAAACATGTCTACCAGGTTTATCCTAATGTAAGAAACCTGGGACACCCGGCTTACGAGTCTAGTAGCTCTGCATGACCAATCGACGAGAAACCAACACTTCATCCAAAAACGTCGGACCAGTTTACGCCCCCAGAGTACTTTGCACTTTTATTGTCGACCCCAACCAGGTGCTGCCCCGTTCCAGAAGTTGTGGGGTGTTAACTAAAGGATATCAAAGAGCCAGAGAATGTTCCCATTGTGGCGTGGTGTTTGTACAGAAGGGCGGCCTGTTACGAGCGCCAGTGAGAGGCTGACCAGGGGAGTAATAGAATGCATGCACGGACCCCCCCGCCGGAGCCCATTCACGCTGTAGTTGGTGTGGACAGAGCTGTGGGTCTCTGGGTTACAGTTCGGGGGGGAACTTCCTCCAACGTCCTGCTTGTGAGGCCGCTTTTCCCACACTGCAGATCCCATCATAGTTGCAACAAAAGGCCAAATCTGGACTAGAGAAGTTAATTTTCTTATTTTATTCTGGAAAATTGGTTACACTAAACATGTTTAGCTGTGGTTGGTTGATGGTCAGCTACACAAGGGTTAATGGTTAAGCAGGAATGACCTAGCGTACGCCATTATAATTCTAGATAAGACTCATCTGCCATTCCTCCAGCGCCAATAAGAGAAGATGTAACTACATAATAAATAAGACCGTAATAGTTTTTCTATGTCGTCTCTGCCATCATTTTCCTATTATTCGTCGTATTTCTTCAATCTTTTTCTAGGCCAATTATAATTTCATCCTAACATTCAAATCCTGTTTATTTAACTTCCGACCTTTGGACAGACCCAGAAAACAAACAGGATGTTCCAGGTCTCATGTTTTAAACAAATTGCGTCCACACTGCCCAATACAGGTTTTAATATATCTTTATGCAAATTTTAGCTGCTGGAACTCTGTCAAAACTCTGCAGGCAACAGAAACAACGTGTTGATTACCTTTCCGTTTGGTCTGATTAAGTTAAAGGACATCAGAAACGTTAAGATCAGCCTCTGACTAACGTTTAAACCATTTTTGAGTATGAAACTGGCCTCTATTTTGCTTTTTTATTAATTAAAACATAATTTTTGTGTAGCTTTACTAAGAAAGAGTCCTTCTCTGATGGATTATTCGCTAGTTAGAAACAAAACTCCCACCCTAAATCCAATCAGTGAGGACGGCATACGTAAGCCGCACCAGGAAAATGGCCTTGTTCAGAGCTGGAGTAGTAACTGCAGGAAGAAGACTCAATGATCTGTTTTTGGTGTTAAACACAGATCTTTGATTAAAACAAAGAGGCAGACAAAAGGATTGTAAGACGTTCCTAAAAAGGAAACTGAATTCCCTACATTAGGCATGTTCCTTGTTCATTCAGGAAACTAAACATTTTTCATTTTCACTGCTTAAATTGATCTTTTTCCAGATTCTCTGTCTCACTGTTGAGGCGAGGATCTGACGTTCGTAGTGATACCGGTACTAATCGTGCTAATACATTTTTAACAAAAGTACAGCTGTTTATTTTTGAATGAATCCCCAGGAGAAAATATGCAGTAAGGTGTCTAAACTCTTTCTGTTCAGGTTTTATTTGGACACAAATTTTTAGTCCTTTCTCATTGTGCTTTCCAGTCGTTTTCATTTTCACAGATTTTGAGTGTTTTGGGGAATTTTTTTATTTTATTTAATAGAAAGAAAAGTGTTGTGTGTGTTTTTTTATTGTTCTTAAAAGATAAAATCAGAAATGGATTTAAATTGGTATCAGCAAGTCAGAGCTTCACAATACTAAAGCTAAATCTGCCCATCTCCATAGAAAATAAGAGATCTCCCTTGTCTATTTTTTTTATAGCCACAGGAAAAGGGGGGGGGGGCTGTAAAATTCAGCCCCATCCCCACGGTTCTCTGTTCTTGCCTGGTGATTCCAATGAACAGGAGCCTCTCTCTTCGGCTCTGTCCACCACACTCTGTGGCCATTAATCATCTTGAGTGGACAGCGTTGACAGGCAGTTGGCCGGATCACTCTTTCCCCCCCCCTTCATCGTGTAATCCAGAAGACTAATTTACACAACCCCTAATTCACGGCCCAATTTCTTCTCCCAAACCCCCTAGTACCCGATGACACAGCAACGATTTTCCAGGCGTGACGCTCCCTCTCCAGTTTACTCAAAATCCTTAAGACGGCTAATGGTGACAAGCCAGACTTTGAGGCTTTTTCTTTCCCTGCAGAGAGCAGAATCCAGACAGGAAAACCTGTAATGGATCTAAGAACGGTCGCCGTAAGTCATCATGGCTCGGTTCAACTCCTCCACTGTGGGCAGCTCTAATGCATTTCTATTACATGCGCACGTCGTTGCCATTAGCTAATGTCTGCTCGCGCAACAAATTCACATATACATGAGGTGCTCCGCTGAGATCACGCTAACAAACGCAGCTAAGCTCAAGGTCCCAGCAGAAGATGAGCTCGAATGTGAAACCGTGGGTAAAAAG
>JAVLVB010000173.1:597179-614151 GCA_032876305.1 Orestias chungarensis | reverse complement strand
CACACACACACACACACACACACACACACACACACACACACACACACACACACACGTTTTTTAAACTGCAGAGGCAGGAAACGGGAATCCCTCGTAATTTTTCCTTCCGCTGTTCCTTTCCTTTTAAGACTCGGAGGCTCCCTCGCCGAGGTGGGAAATAATCACCTCCCCATTTGTCTTTCCTGTCCCACCACAAGTGAATTTATGTAAACCTCGAGACAACCGCGTCGTTTCTACACCGTTCACTTCCACTTAGTGGTTTAGCTTTGCAAATCTCACCTTTGTTGCTTTGATCCAAGACTTTAAATGAAATGAAAATGAAATCTTTCAACTCCAATCTTAAAATTTAAAAAAATAAGTTTTGGACATAGAATGAATACAAAATTAAAACTGTGATTTTAAAGCCAAATAAAGTGCAGTAAAATAAACATTTGTAAAACAGAAGCAGCAGTATTGGTTACGAGCTGCTGACCCTTGCACTAACTACCAAACACTTGTACAAGCCGACACAGGAGCGTGTTCCGATGCGAGCCGATTCCTCCGACGCCGGCTGTAATCCACACCACAAATGCAACTGGGCTCAAAATCCTTAAAACAGATCAACAGCACAAGTCAGGAGCCTTTTAGCAAACTCCAGAAAGGTTGCAGTGTCCCTCTTATGAGAGAAAGGCTGTCACCGGTTGGCCCATATACGCCTAATTGGTGGATTGTTCCAGACATGGCCGTGAGGCTAAGGGTTTTACTCCGTTCAAAGATTTCATCCCTTCAGTTTTTATGGAAGCCATTTGAAAACGACTCATGGATTTAAACACGTTTTAGCATTTCTAACAGCAATGCTAAATGCTGAAGCGTATATCTCTACCAGCTTTGTGCATATACGGACTAAAAAGATCCGTCCAGTGGCTCCGTCAGATTGCTGCTTCAGATTGCCCATTTGTTCTGGTTTTGGGCAATCGTACGACTAAAACCTTCCTATTGTAGTGCTGGATGTATCTTTAGGGCAGATTTCCTGCTGAAATGTCACTTGTATTATGGTTCCCTGCAGATTTCTTGAAAATCTCTGTAATGTATAAATAACACTTATATCCTGATATGTTGGCGACTGTGCCATTATCTCTTATCTTTCAGATGCTGGATTTAATATATGAAATGAAATAAAATTACACCCAGGTGAGCAAGTGCCCTGTTCACTAGGATTCATTTAAAAGTATCGGAGTAAAGTAGGCCGAAAACAAACGAAAACTTTCTGATTCATATTTGCAAAAATACTTTTTTTAAACCATCATTATATGATATAGTAAGATACATTCCTATTATATATAATTTTTGGTCTACTTAAAAATAATGGGACTACGTTTTGCTGACAGAGCAGCTTAACATCTAATAATATATTTTAAAAACAAAGATGAAATATTGTATAAATGAGTTACGTTATAAATTACCAAACACAGCTTTCACGATGCTCTGAGCCTGAATGCCTGACTCACAAGCATCCAAGTGAGTTTAGCAACAGATCTACTTCACTCTGTTAAGGCAGGATCACCTGCCGACACCTCACCTTTAATCCTACAAGAAGTGGCCAAGGATCTCTTTGGCTGTGTGATTTATAAATGATAAAATGATAAAATACTTCGGAGCTGATAAGTGACATTTCGAGCAAGAAAGTTCTTAGAGGGGAAATGAAACATGGAGCAAATCCCGGCTGCTACAAGCCAGGAACACACTACTAATGCAAACACCACACGACATCCTCTTAAATGAGCAAAACAGACCTGAAGTTGTTCCGATAAGTGGTTGGACATTCCTCTGTTTCAGTCCTGTTTAATCGTGATGTGCTCATGTGCTGCTCTCACCTCGTTTCTGCATGAAGGTGAACAGATCGTCCAAAAACTCCTTCCGTTTGGGGTCGTTGTCCTGCTCGTACAGCTGCGGGAGAACACAGATATGTCACGGCATGAAAAGCTTGTTGCGGGTCGTGGGGTCTCTTCAGCGCGTGTGTTACAATGTCTGTTAAAACAAAAAAAACACACAGGCCCTTAACCTTGACGAGCTCACCTTAGCAAAGTCTCTGGAGGCTTCACCTCTTCCTCTGTTGCTGTCGGCCTCATCCGTCCATCCGGCACTGCCATTCTGCGACACACAAGAATACAAATATTATACAGGCATATAATTTATATATTTCCGGTTAGAAAAGCTTACAGGAAACAGCTACATTTTAAATAAATTCTTTAATGTTGTAATTAAAAACAAAAAGAAAAGATGGAAACTCGCTAAATAAAGTCTGAGTATGAAAACGTACTCCACTACTTCCTCTCAATACGTCACCATCTAAACCAGTGGATGGAAACATGTTTAAATCGCTTGTGCAACATTTTAAAGGTTTGCTCACTATCTGCAACAAATACCACGTGACGAGGCGTCTACCCTGTCCGTACCGAGACACGGACGGCAAAATGTGGGCTGTTGGTATCGGCCCAGTTTTTCTCATCGGACGGATGGTGATGTTGAAAAACAGCCATCGTGCCGATATTGATGCAGATACATCAAGCGTCCTTAGTCGACAAACAGAACAACAAAGAAGACTTAAAAACAAGAATAAAGGCTGGGAAACTTCAATATGGAGCAGGCCCAAGCCGACTTATCAAGATTGGTAACGATCCAAACGTTAGTTGCTGTAATTATATCGGAATAATCTCATCCTAAAATGTGTGATTCTTTCAGTTTAGCTGCTCGTGAAAACGTTTGTGCTGGACTCAGGGGAGCAGAAGAGCAAGCTGTAAACAAACTTCCAGCCATAAAAGCTCGTGAAAATAAACTCCGATCGGGAACGGCTTTATCCAGGGGTTGAAAGAGCAACTCCTGGAGTTGCCGTGCCCCCGATCTCCTAAGTCCCCCCTCCACATTCATCCTCAAACATCTCCATTTGACCTAAACCATCTGCATCTGGGCCTGCCCTGCCCCCACTCGTGTCTTCCGACCCAGCTGGATACACGCCGCCCACATCCCTCAATCTTAATGCAGCTGTGACGGGTGGCCAAGTTCATAGAGTGTAGCTGGGTGTCAGGAGGGGCCGGAGGAGGCTGGGCCGGTCACTTGCCTTAGCGTGCATCTCTGCAGGCATGCACATACGCCCACATGGAGACATAAACGCGCTAATCATCAACGTGTGCATGTTTGCGAGTGCAGGAAGGGTGATGGTGCGTGTGTGAGGCGAGGGGGGGCAGGGGGGCATAATGGCCCCACAAGACGGGAAAGAAAGAAAATAAAGACAGAAAGGAGTGCACGGTATGTGCAGACCAGGAATGTCTTAAAGACAAAAAACCTATAAAAGCATCAAGAATCAAAACAAGATCCTTTTGGAGGGAGACGTTAATAGCTGCGGCGCGGGGGTCCGGTTTCAGCTGCCAGCCGATTGGTCAGTGGCAATTACGGGCCCTGAAACGAGAGCCGGGAGGGCAAAGGTTGTCAAGGCCTCTGAGAGCGAGTCATTTTCGCCCCTCTCACTCTTGTGTGTCTAACTGTTGTCAACATCGGTGCTCCCTAAACAAATATTCATCAGCCATCGGCCCGGACAACCGCAGCAAACGCTGCGTGTCAAGGTTACCAGATAAAAGCGTGGAGGGGTTGCGAAAGAGACTCGAGCGCGGACTCCACTGACACACACAGAGTCGTTTGTTTTTTTCACCAACAAAATGTTAGTAGTTCTAACAAAATTGAAATCGAAATGTCAAATAAATGTTTGTATAGCCAACATCTGATGTTAAACACATCTTTCCCCCACTAAGTTGCATAATCTGCGACACGTTACAATGATTACAAACGGTTGATCATATGGATGTAAAGCATACATTATAGACCTTTGCACACAACTTGACCACCTTTGTTAAACTTTAACCGTTATAAATGATAATGGCCGACAATATTTCACATTTTATATATGCATACTCCCGGATTTATTACTTTTGCCACCTAAAAAAGAGCTTTCCTGCTCCTGCATGCTCACATAACCCCCAAAAAACACAAAAAAACCACAACCAAACATTTAAAGTATATGGAAAGCTAAAGATTGCATTAATTTAAAAAAAATTCACACTGCACAGCATGAAGATAGGAAAAAAAAGTGTTGAAATCATAACAGATAAAACAATGTTTTAGTAGCAGGTTCCTAGTGCGATGGTGTAACACCACAGCATGGTGCTGCAACCACCATGTTTTTACATGGCTATAATGTTCTCAGTGTGATATGCAGCGTTTGTGCCACAGACAGCTATCTGCATGTATGCCAAAAGGTTTCTGTCCTTTTTTTTTCCATGATTAATCCTCGTCTTGGCCAGAACCATCATAGGATTCTGGATATTTTTGGTATGTTTACATTTTAATAACCACGCATTTCGTAAGCTAACCATTTTTTAACATGATGGATAGCTGTTACTCTGACTTCTACACAATTAATTGTGTTGGTTTTCAAAGCCTATTTAACTAAATTTAAGAAGCACAAAAGTGTGTGTGTGTGTGTGTGTGTGTGTGTTTTTAATGCCGCACTATAGGCCATTTCATTTTGGATATGTTGGATTTATTCTAACACGCCCCTGAAGCCCGAGTCCGAATGTTGGTCCAAAAGTGCCGGCAGTAGCCGCCGGGTCACTGGACTTGGAAATATTAAGGAAACACAAATGTGTTTATGCACAAACCGCATGCACATTTGCTAACACACACACACACAAACACGCTCTTTCCTGAGGGACACTGTTGTGGGAGAGCAGGGGTCAAGGTGTTGTGAAATCAAATGAGAGCAAAGGTCTAAAGCGACCATGTATTATTGTGTACTCAATGTCAGGTTTTTTTCCTCAAAACTGAACTAAACAGATTAGATTGGTAATAGATTAATCTAAATAGACCAATTACCTAGAATGTATCTAGTTTGGAAATTTAAGGCTGGTAATGAAGGTCTCTGTGCAACTAACCTCAGCCATATTCACTTTACTTTAACTGCAATGCAGGGAAGCAAAAAGAATATCAAGTTATGCCACTTCTTTAAAGGAGGCGCCCATTTTGATGCAACAGATCATCCATCAGATCAGAACCTGCCACTTTATACACGTCTTAGTTCAATATGTGTTTTCAGAAGTAAGAGCATTTTCCATCTTTAAATCTTGTTTTAGATTACAAACATTAAGATCAAGGTTAGGGATATGCGTTTTGCTGTATAAATGGTAAATATCTGGCCATTCCCTGACTCTCTGGTGGACTCAAAACTGCAAATACAAACAACCTGCAGCCTGCATAACTCTTAATGCTTAAGATGCTAAAGGTCAAGCCTCATACAAAAAGATACCATATTTATTTGTTTAATTTATTAATTAAAGGCCTTATAACTGCATGCCTTTAATAGATTTTAATCTAGATGCAGGTGGACTCCGATAAGGGTTCATATTCCTATATAAACCACAAAAGAACAGTTTGGTTAATAGTAACGTTGTTAATAAGCCGTTTGAAAGCATCTTGTCTACGTAATCTACCAGTGGAGAGTCTGTATGTTAAATATGATTGTAACTCATCGTTTGAGAATATCTGAAACACTAAAGCACATCAGGAAAGATGCACACCAACGATTTGAGTTCACTGAACGCTGGTTTTGCTATAACTTTCGTTTTAAACGTCACTATCCACCTTAAACATGATGAACGACCAAAATGGGAGCCCAGTTATTTCCATTTATTGACTTGCTGCTTTAGGATACTTCCCAGCCAGCGTAACCTTTCGTCCAGCCCTGCTTTACCATCTGCTGTACATCGTATGAATGTTTTCTGGGCATGTAATCTTTGCATTTCCTTGTTCCATGTATTAAGATAAAAAACCCTCCGGCAACCAAAACCTGGCACAGAAGAGGTTACTGTTGCTGTGCATTCTGAAGTTTACCTCTCTTTGGTCGACTTGTCCGCTTCACAAAGCTACATAAATAAACCTAATTGAGACATACTTAAGAATATTTCAATTAAAGTTCCAATTATGTTTCGTTTAACTTTATTGATAAATAAATGCACTGCATTGAGAAGCAGTCAGATTAAGTGAGTAATGGACATTAAAGTCATTCAACGTGGCTAATGGTTTGCAGCGCTGCGATGCCCGTGCCGTCTCTGATGCGGCGAACGCTCGCATGCACGAGTAATTATAACAGGAGCCATTAGGCAGACATGTCGGCTCTTGAAATGAGAGGGTGGTCAGTGGAGGAATGTTAACACCATGTTGCTCCCTTGTGAAGTTCAGAGTGGCTACTGATGGGTTTGGACCTCTCCTTATGATCAGTCGCCCGAGCCCCCTCATAACATCCACCGCCACACCCAGAAATGACTTTAAGAAAGAAAAAAAACAAATGACATGCCTGACATGTTTAATAGCCGTTTTATTGAAGTCGGTGACAGGCTGAATTTTACCTCGGGAGTGTTGCTTAATGCAGGCGTTGCTCGACATCCATCACAACTAAAACTGCAGAGACATTTGCTTTGCTCTCAGCAGAACAAGCTTTCAGCCTAATGTATGCACACACACACACACACACACACAGTTTAGTATGGAGTCAGTATGGGTGTGACTAATAGGAGTTGTTTGTGTTGAAAGTACTGGCTGATACTTGTACATACATATATAACACACCTATACAGAGCCGAGGACTAGCCCACTGCCTTTTAGTAATGAAATTTACATTTAGTTTACATTTCTGGCTCACTTACCTGACACACGAGGCTACACAGAGTCAAAGAAGGCACACCATATGAATCAAACGCTTGTTGAACCACGTTTAGCAGGTACACATTGTTAAAGTTTTCATTAAAACGAACTATTTTCAACATTGTTGTAGAGGAATCTAAACTCCCTGTTTTTTTTTTTTTTATGAGGTTGCACCAGTTGGTTGAGGTTTGCTCTCTGTTCCCTTATTTACTTAGCAGAGTGTTTCTGTTAGGTTTGAAGACAAAAAAAATGCCAGGGTTTAGAAAACATACATTTTTTGTTAACTTTTAAGGTAGTTGTCCTACATTTATCAGATAATCACACTGGTGAGAAGTGGGAGAGAGGCTGATGCGCCGAGTGCCTTTAGGTGGAAACAAATCCTCATCCTTACCAACTTAAGTGGAATGAGATCCCATCTCTCCATATGACATTATTCCAAAAGTCAAATGGATCATTTAGTTTTATACTTGTAAAACTTGTTTTTGTTTGTTTTTTTGAGAGCGACTTTCTCCTAACAACATTCTCAAACAAGATGAATCCGTTTAATCGACTCTAAATTAAATTATGCGAACTTTTACGCTTAGCATCCCAACTGAACACAGCATTGTCTGATTTCAAGGTAATTCTTTTTAATAATTCATAGGATACATTGGAATTGTGAAACATGTTTCCAGCTTAAACTAATGTTTCACAATGTAGATGATTCCATTGTTGTCCCCAGATTATTGAGCTGAGAACTGACTCTACAGAGGTGTTGCTGATGACTTTTGTCATTGGAACTGTGGAACAGGAGCAGCAAATATTAAGAATTATAACATAAAATACTTGTAGATTATTCAGATGCATCAGATGAGCCTCTCCTGGCCTCCACCTCCCCTCCTAAATCTCATGACAGCAGCTACTGGAGGGTTTTTATAGTTGCAATATTGACGGGGATTGAAACTTGCTTCAAATTATTCGCCTTCAATTAAAATTTCTACCTAAGATTTGCATCTATTTATAATTAAGATGTCCCACAATGTCTGAAACGGGATTTTGTTCCATGATAGCATTAAATGCAGCTCCTGAAATGCGTTTACCCCTACTAAACGTGCTGTTGTTCTTTGTGTACAGTGAATGCATTAAGTTTCCAATCTGAATCTGTAGTTGAGCAAAACAATTATGATCTCAGGATTGGACAAAATAAATGTACACATTCTTCGAGCAGACCTAGGATTAAATAAGCATGGGCTGGTAGTCCAGTTTTAAATGAGGCCAAACCTTAGGTTCCTTAATTTGTTTTCATTGTTTTTGAGAAAACCAAGAAGGAGACGAGATGAAAATAAATAAATCAAACAAAACATGCGTTTCAAAATCCCTGTGCACTGCCAACCAGGCGGCTTAAAAAAGGCTATTACACTTTTCCTTTACTTAGAAGAAAAAATAATTTAGTGTGAGGAAATGTTAGCATCAGCAAACAACATGAAAAGCCATGGTGCTGAAACTAAATTCATTGCTATTAATAAGGCAATATTAAAACTATAGACTTCAACAGTATTAATCTATGAAGAATGTTTATTTGAATGTTTGTATGTTGTATAAATAACAGGATATAGTGAAGCTGTGGTATTTCAACACAAGATCATAATATCAGAAACTCAGAGCAGCCCAAACCATCCTATCTATGCATATGAATTATCTCCGCGAGCTGCCATATGTTCAAATAGCCCTGGTTTCTGTTTCCCCTGTGCTCCTAAAAGGTTTACTGGGCAGGCTGTGGGTGGCCTAATTACATTAAGGCCATACGTGACCAACTGGCTCAGAGCCAAATAAGGTATAAGAATAACAGAGAGCACAAAAAGTAAGCTAAAGATGGACATCACTGGCAAGACAGGATGAATCAAAGAGATGGACATAAATGCACTTTCACAAAGAGGGTCAAAAAGGAAAGTGTCAAAATGACATTTTTAGCATGCAAATGCTTTTTTAAATATACTTTGGCAACTGGTTTATATGTATTGATTCAAAATCAATACATATATTGTATTTTATATATATATATATATATATATATATATATATATATATATATATATATATATATATATATATATATATAAATCTATACCTAAAACACACTTTTGGGTTGAGATAAATCCAAGAAATGTATTGATTTGGAATCAATAAGAAATCTTGTAATTTGCTAGACTTCCTGCTTGATTCAAAAGGTTACTTTCTCTAGCAAAGAATCTGAAGCATTTTATTTCTCTTTTATGCGTATTAGTTAAAAAAAAGAAAACGATCTGGTCAAAAATAAGTAGTTAAAACCCTCAAAGAAAAATGGAAGCCAGATTTGGCAGAAAAATACTTGTATCAAATGAAGTAATACCACCTCCCACTCCAAAAGACAGCAAGGCAGTGAAAATGCACCTACTTTGTTACATTTCCTTAATATCTGTGAGACGCAGACTGCTTTGTGCATCTATATGCCGATATTGGGATGTTTAATGGTGAAGAGCCTCTAGTATCAGCAGCTGGATAGCTCAATTGGAATGTCACCAGATTTCCAATCCAAAGCTGATGGGTTCAAATCCAGCCCAGGGCAAAAATAAACCACAGCATCCAGTGTGGGTCTTTAGGCAAGGCCCTTTGCGCTACTGCCTACCTGGCGCCTGCTAAATGGCTGCCCCGGTGTGGTTTACACCAAAAACAATCTCCTACGGATCAATAAAGTATACATTATTAGTATGATCGCATTTTTCATCGTATACCATCAGACAATACCCTCCCCACAAGAATGCTGATGCATTTCTTGGAGGTAATTGAACATCATAGTCCAGAGCCACCATTTTATTGAGGCCAGGCAGGCTGGAACAAGAGGGTTTAATGGCCGCTGCTTGGAGAGGGGGGGGTGGATGGCATTGATTACTCTGCATGTTGACAGCACTTTTCCAATTTGATAGTGCAGTTGTTATTAGATGAAACAGGCTTGCTCTTAATAAAAGCATCATGTGCTTTTCAGGCAACCAGCTCTCAGGAGACTGAGATGAGGAGAAATTTATTTGTTCGCCTTGGAAACGTGGAAATAAGACAGACCAGATTTTAAAAACAATTGACTTAAATTCAATTCTCTTAAAATACTGCTGTCTTAATATTTTAAGCAGCTGAAGGATTTATTTTGTGAAAATGACCAGGTAGAAACAGTAGAAATACCCTATCTGATCAAAAACATCTGTTCAGTAGCCCACCACCTTAATCCTGTGAGTCCAACAAAAACCTATGAGGAGTCAAAAAAAATTTTTTGCCAAGTAAGGTCATGTTGGCCGTTAGCCATAACCCAAAACCCTTAAAGCTTACTGTCCCAGGGTACCGTCATGGCTCTCTGTACCCCTCCTTACAGAGCCACATACTGAATCCCCTGGGCCATAGCTATTGAAAACACAGCTCAAATCAATAGCCCTGGATGTGCAAACACAGGGAAGTCCCCACCCCCCCTCCGGATGCAATCTCACTGCAAACGTCAATACTCATCATCCTCAGTCATCTACCACTATAGCGGCGAAACCGAGATGAGGGAAGGATCAGAGCTGGCCGCCGAGCCTCCAACAAGACATCCTGACTTTAGGTGACAAGCTAGGGTTTCCCAGGAAAGCCGTCAACAAGTTGCAGCCCTTCTAGTAGGAACTGTGTAAACAGCCACACCTATACTCAAAGAACACAGAATTCCTGCTCATGCAAGCTACATTACTATAGCAACCCTAGACAGTAAATCAAAGTTAACCAAATGCTCAATGTTCCCAGTGTGAGCTCTACCAGGTCAGCTTTACTGAAATACACCAACATTCCTGTACCCCAGAAACAGGATCTAACAATAACAGGATAGCCCCTCTCATCTCACAGGTACTCTTAACATCTCATTCCTAGACTAATCTTTTCTACCTAAATTGCTGCCTGTCAAACCAGCTCAGTGAGGAAAACCTTTCAAACAGACAAGGCAGAAATTTGGACCACAGGCAAAAACAATGACTGAATTAAAAAAGGGCACATTTAGTTTAATTATAACTAATTAAAACTGCATTAATTGTAAAGGTTTATAAATCCATCACTGTGAATAGATCTGGGGTTAAGCCTATTCCTCATACAATGGCAAATTAGACAAGCGTAAGGGAAAGTAAAACGCCAAACACCTTCCAATAATATAATCTGTGTAGTCAATTAAATGAGAACATTTGTAAAATCTATTATTTTTAGTTGATAATCATTTCGAATTTATGTTTCAATGTCTTTTTCAACTTTGTAGTTGTGTTGCAAATATGTCGATAGTGTCTGACTCCAGTCATTGGTTGGCTCTCTCTAAACCGCAAAGAACAAGTGGGATAAAAGCATTTGTTTTCGTGTCAAATGAGCCATCTCACTAAAGTGTTTTTAAAGTTCTCAAAAGGCTAAAGTGATATAATGAGCTGGAATACCTCAAGTTAGGTCATAAAACCTTAGGAGTTAACGTCAGCAGTGCCAAAGTGCAGTCCTGGAAAGCTACTATCCTACAACTTCTAGATGCCCCACTTCTTCAGGAAATGTTATTGAAATGAATGACTCGTTACCAGGCCTCATCAGAGCTTAACTAAATGCTGGTAATAGAACTGACATAATGCCACCTGTTGACTTACTGCCGACCAAGAACGGTAGGTTTACCAGAAACCGACCAGTTGGCTGTTGCAATGAGTCCCGGGAAAAAAAAACACGATCGTATGACAACATTCTCGCCGTGTATGTGTACAAACCTGCTTATAGGGATTTAAGTCAAATTAATCAGAAACATGACTTCAGTTAGGTGTAGTTCCATTTTAAAGCAGTACCTTGACAGGTATGCAGTACAGATATGCATACAAATCAGAATACACTTCAGATTTTTATGAGCTCATTTATGTACCATTAAATAACTACTCACCATCTGACAAAGCTTTTATCTTACTACCAATGAGACTTTGTACCCCTCATTATTCTCTCTCTAGCCTCCACTGTCGATTCCCACAAATAACGTCAGACAATTTTTCTTTCCGTTCATGCTTGACTTAATGTTATCTGATCAAAAACTGCCTCGCAAATGTCTCAGCCAACGCATTGTATTTCACTATCGCGTTTGTTTGTTTTGTGGGAGATCTACCCACCTGAGTCTGGTTGAGTGATGTTGCTGGAATGATGTTGCCATGGCATCATATCATCCAGCATCCCGTTACATTTGAGGTCACGTGATAAGCGAAAATATATATTCGCTTATTCTCACATTTTTTAAATAAATGAAAACATTGTTTTTCTACATTTTATGCCTTAATTTAGTTTATGGAAGTGTTTAATCAAATTTTTTATTAATCCTGTTATAGTGTTTTAACATGCAGACTTTGAGAAAAACCAACCAGTTCCATTGGCCAGTTCAATACATTTGCAGACAATAAAGCTTAAAATCTAACATCTCCGCATTATCATTGGGGAGCATATTAATATAACAAAGACTGATTAGATTGTAATATATTCCAGCACATTTATTCCAAGTGCCTTAAATGAATATTTAGGGTGCTAATGAAGTAATCAGTGCATTGGACTTTAACTTCAGTAGACCCTCATCATTCCAGCAGATATGAAAGTCTTTACTCACCTTTTTGTTCCTTCACATGTAAATACCTAAATGTTAAAGGTTTCTTTTTTCATGTTACAGTTGATGTGGCACCTTATAGATATATTCCAGAACATAAAGTGAAAGATATTGGTCATTTTATGTTGTTTTATGCAATATAGGTTGAAATGTATCGTAAAGGAAAACAGAAATAGATTAAGATCAACTAATTAATCCAAATTATTTTCACAGACTGTTCAAATACTATGTGTGGCAGCTACTGGCTGTCCTATTGTCATATACAGTTAGGAATAATTTCTTACTTGATATTTGTGTTCAGAAATGATATATCATATTCATATTCAAGTTTTGTATGCAGAAATGATTCAAAAGTTAACGTTAGGATATTTTTTGAAGCTTTTCCGGTTAAGTGGATGGAATCTTTTAGCTGCTATAGTTCAGCACTATAAAGGGTTTCGAAGTACACTGGCCATATGCTACCTAATCGTGATCCCACATGTGACGAGCAGGAAGGGACTCTCACTGGCAGCCGAGCACATATGGTTCAGCCACGTCCACCCATGATTATACGCGCTCATTACAAAAAAACGAAGAAACTTAACATGTCCCAAAGGTCCCGTGAGATCAAGCCGCAGAGATCTGGGAGCAACAGGACCAAGAGGCATTCCTCCCCTCGAGTGTCCAGTCATGTTTGTAGCTAAGGGAGATTTCTGGCTTTCGAGAGAACAGACACAGTGGCGGGGATAAGGGGGCTAAACGTCCAGAAGCGGCGCATGTTGCTACCTGTCTTGGCCTAAGCGCTGCTGCACCTCTAAATAGGCCACTGAAAAACAGGCCTCCAGGCAAGACCACCCCTCCCTCCATTAATCACTACAATTACAAAGCTGCAAAAGAAAGACAGAGGCGAGGGGGGGGGGGGGCAGACAGGAGACACCTACAGGCAAATACGCAGGTAGACGAACACACACACACACACACACAAAGGAAAAAACAAACGTGTGCAGTTTTCCAACCTAATGCAGCCTTTAAACTACAAAGAGGTTCAGAAGTCCCGCCACACAAAGAAATTTAAATGAAAGAAACAAGCATAAGAGAATGAAGTGAGTCTTGATATTTAGCCTGCAGAGTAAACGTTTCTGCTGGTAACCTGTACGTCTGGTTTGCCAAACAAACTGTGAGCGCTTGTTCAGTTCCAGCCCTTTTCACCAAGACACCACATTCCACAGGCAGAGGCCCCATCCCCCCATTACACTAGATGGCCCCTTTCGTTGCCTCACACAAATGCAACGTTTATAGGGTGGTGTGGCCAGGAGTTCACACTCATTGGTTCAAAGGCCCTTTCACAGGCAGAGCAAATATTTTAGTGAATCACATCTGTGCCATCAAAAAAAAAAAAAAAAAAAAAAAGGCCCTCCATAAGTTAACCCGTTACCCTGCTGTTTCAGGGTCGTCGGAATCTAAAGAACAGAGAATAGATGGGGTTTTGTTTTAGCTGCTAAACAAGAAATGAGCCCCATTTATCATTTAAAAGGGAACTTTTTTTGAGTTCATAGTAACAGGAGTACGTCCTGAATGTTCAAGTAGGTGTTTTACAAAATTTGCGATCTGTGTATCAAAACAGACCCAAATTATAATTTCCAGGCTCCCTGCCGCTTTGCCTTAGCTGCCAATTCACATCGTTTATAGCAGCTATTGGTCATTTCCTTTCAGTCTAAAAAAAATAATAAAATCCCTTGCATATCTCACAGCGTTCAAATGGCAAGCATCCACCTCACCCCAGAGCTAATGGCAGCAGGCAACATCGCACAGACCTGATAGGTCTTTATATACGTTCTCAGACTACCGCCAGTGTCGGGAACCTGATACATTCACAAACAACGACAAAAAAAAAAAAAAAAAAAGAAATCTCACTTTTAATCACATATAAAATGGCAGAAGGTCACAGCCTCTGTAGTCAGATGGGTAAATGGGTTCTTTGAGAGACGTAGTAAAGAAGTGTTGGGGGCTTCGGGGGAGGGGGGGGGGGGGGTTGGAAGGACTTCCTCTGTCAGAAAAGTTACTGTTTTGACCGCCGCTATGAATCCGGAGTACCAAATGTTCAAACCATAAGCGCAATTCACAGCTTTTCAGGGGATTTTTAAAATCGATAGGGAGCGATTTCTCCACTCAAAGCCAGAGGTATCTGTTTTCTCTCAGCGAGCGTTTAGTGTACGGGGGCATTCCAAGCCTGACAGGCCAGCGCCCCCCCCCTGGGAGCTCGGGCTTGGGTGTTGCTGGCCGTCACGCATCTGGAGGTCATCTCCAGAGTCGACGGGAAGCTCCAGCTCTACTGGATGATCAGAGTACGGCAGGAGATTAGAGCAAGGTACCGTTAAAAACTTTATTTTAGACGTGCAACAATCAAGCCTCTTCTGGTCTATACCAGTGTCCAGTTTTTTGCTCCAGGACTACCAATTCAAATTTGAAAGTTTACAGCTCTGTGATGGAGATATTAGAGCACATCCTGGACAGTTGGCCAGTCACGGACACACTCACACCTACCAAATAAGGGCAAAACCGGTTTATTTTACCCGCTTAGTTACTCTCACATTTATTCACAATTATTCCAAAATGGTTGTTACAACATTTATAAAGGTTCTATAGAAGTTCTACATCTACATCTGGTTCACAGATTGCCGCACATCTGTCTGTCAAACAGAAAAACAGGAATAAGTGTTTTTTGTTTTTTAGCAACAGCAAGGAATGTAAAGTAAGTAGAGAATAAACTGGATTCAAACAATGTGTTTCAAAGGCAGCAAAATAAGCTAACGTGTGTCTGCATGACAGGGTTGCATTAACCAAACCTGTATGAACCTTGAAATGCGCGCGAGTGCATCCCACTCGTGCACAAAGCTTTTGATATAAAACCATATAGAGGGGCGAGAAAATGGGTTAGATGTCGTATGAACCAGTGATGAAATGGTTATGTTGTAAAATCTGACAGTGAATTTAGAATGACTTTACATTTAGGTCCACATTGTCCCATAAAACAAAAGATCAAGTACATTTAAAAACGACCAATCTTATCTTTTCTATTTCAGCAGAGAGCATTTAGAGGCCTTAGATTGTTCTAATCACATTTATAAATCAAGAAAACCTGAGACGTCTTTGTTTGACCAGATGGCTGGCTAATCAAGGCTGGCTCCAATGGGAGAGTGTGTGTGTGTGTGTGTGGTAGGGTGGGGGGTGGTGAGGGGATCTGATCCAGACATTAATACACTAACTTTAACATGACTGCACCTGGTTTGCTGCTTTGCTCAACACAGCCAGGACAACCTGAGCTCTCGTCTCTAATTTGAGGTTTAAATCTCAAATGTCTGCGTCCCTGTTTAATCATTTACCACTTTGGCTTTAGAATTACTGACTAACGTTTACGTAGTACATAGTTCCATCCAGTTTGATTGTATATTAACCAGAAAAGCTGCAGGTGTGTCCAATCCGGACATTTGAAAAGATGCAGTTAGACAATTTAATCACGTCTAAACTGTATTGCTCATACAGTTAAGGCAGCGGTACTGAAGAAATTATCGTGAAAATGTAATCCCCCCAAAACATGATTGAAAGTCAACAATCTGAATAGAATCAATCAGACTAGTGTGCCTCTCCTTATGATCCCATTTAAGCAAAAGTACAACATGATGTTTGATAGACCACTTCCAGTTCACTTCTCGTGGTCATTCCTCTTTGGGCTGACGGGAGCGTGAAAAGCCTGGAGGCCGAGCTGGGAACAGATTGCTGTCAGTGTAACGTAACGTTTCCTGGGTTGGAGGCAGGGGCTCCTTTTTCCTCCTTCCTCCTCTGGTGGTCTCTCGCTCTTACAAGACTTTGATTACGTTTGGCTTAGGTTTAAAGGTAAACAACACGGCCACACGCCACCATAAACTGCAGAAAAGGTTTTGGCAGAGAGCGCGGAGCAGACCAAAAAAAGCTGGGAGGCAGCAGTGTAAGGGAAAGCCTTCTGAAGCACTTCCAAGTGCTTCTCTCTCTGTGTGGCTTCGTGCCAGCTTCCAGTCAGCTGCTGTGTTTACCCCAGTGCCTTGACACATTGGCCCAGTTAGCGCTAACAGCTCTCGGAGAGAAGCCTTGGAGGGGAGCCTAAGCGGTAGCAGACGAGGAAAGACAGCAACTTATAAAGAAACTCGAATTTACACAAAACCATTTGGAACAAAGTGCTTCCCTTTGTTTTCACATTCATGTAACGGCCACAGTGTTGCTAAACTGTGACGCGTAAATAACATTAGATATGGTTTTTTTCCTATTTTTTAACGAGGTAAAAGTTTGTGTTTGAGGCCCTGCTTTGAAATAATAGCAGAAAGACATTTTACTGTAGTTGCTGCTCTATCATCCTTGCACATCCATAGTCCATTCGGCCTCCTTGTGGAGCAACACAATACTGACGGCTGACGGTGGTACGTATCGACGTCACTTCCTGTTGTTGCTCCGTGTGTCTGTTAGCGTCTGTTAGCGTCTGCTAGCTCCGCGCGCTCTCTTATTACTCCTTATTCTCTGTCCTGAGACGTTTCTAAACTCACCTTCACGTTAATCACACATTTCTGTTGCTCCACTGAAGTTTATAGAAACCGTAATTGTTCT
>JAVLVB010000173.1:531926-584832 GCA_032876305.1 Orestias chungarensis | reverse complement strand
GTCCAGATAGTCCAAACGGCTGAGAGCGTGGATAGAAGCATGGAAGCCTGTTCACATCCAGCTGATCAGCAGGATCATCAGGTATATCTATCTAGAGGGGGGGGGGGGGTTCCGATCCGATATTGAGATCGGATATCGGTCCAATATCGAAAAAAAAAAAAAAAACAATACCGAATTACATAGACCTACATTTTAATAGTTAAATATTTATTAATGATAAATGGATCAGGTTTCAAACATTTCACTCTTCTTAAGTTCTAAAAGTCTGTATGATTCTTGTCGACGTCGTATCGGGTCAATATCGGTATTGGGCGATATTGAAGAGGTCAATATCGGTATCATAGCAGAAGGCGAAAAGTTTTATCTATTGGAATCAACGGACTTGTTATACTTACATTTACAATGGAAATGTCAAAATTTAGGTTTTTACATCCTAAGATCAACTGTTTAATTGTTTGTTGTACACGGTCTATGTATAAAATGATAAACAAATGTGACATTATTTTAGGTGCAACAGTTGCTAGATTGTTTTTAAGACTATTTGGACTAATTCTAATATTTTAGTTTCCGGTGAAAATCAGTCAGATGCCAAAAAATACGCTTGATTCAAATTTGCGGGTCTGGATTGCTCCGGAGGCCCGGGCAGTGGCCAGGATGGCCTGCTGGGCGGCAACCTGCTGAGCGTACCTTTTGCTTGGGTTATCATACCATGAGAGCATCATCACGTCTGTTTCCCCTAAGCGTAATAAAAACCTCCATCGCCTTCGAACTGTGCACAGCGAATGTTTTTAATATCACTTACAAACTCCTGAGCTCTCCGTTTAACCTGCTCCGTCTGCTGCTACGGTGTTAAAACCACACTCCCCTCTTCACATGTCAGGTTTTCCTGCAACGCTGCGCTGAGGCAATGTTCACCTTCCAGAGAAAGTTCACTTGGCACACGGCCGAACCTCTCGGCGCGGCGGCTACTGTGCGCCGCCGCGTCCAACCTTTCCACCCACCCGAAGTCGTCAACCTGACCCCGGGCAGCCACCCACGGCAGCGACGCTGCCCCGCCTGACTACACGGCTTGGACCGGAGCCAAAACCAGATCCGGAGCGCAGCTCCAAGAGGGACAAAGAGCAAGACGCGCACATTCAAAATGTGAGTGCAGGAGGAGAAAACTGGCGAGAGTGAACACATTGCACCTCGGCCTGGCAGTCAGCCAAGACTAACTCCAGAGGCTTTTTTTTTCTTTCTTCCTCTTCACCCACCACAAAAGCCAATCGGCGGTCAACCCCCTGTAGAGATTTGAAGTGTTTTACAGAGACACTGCCGAGCAGTGCTGTCAAGATTAAGCCGTCTTTCCCAGCGGGAGCGTTGGCAGGGAAATCACACCGAACAGGACAAAAGACAAGGAGCATGTTTGGAGAGCTAATGTTAGCAGAGCTAAGCCAATATTTAGAGGCTAGGACTGGAATAAAAGAGAGGAAAAGCACAATTGGCAATGGAGGTTGAAATAGATGGCTGCTCCAGGAGCCTCTCGGTGGGAGGGACTAACCTGTCGGAAGTGGTCCTCATATCCCCAGTCGGCCTGTCCGTTAGGAGAGGCGGAGGAGTTCGGCCCTGCAGGGGACATGCCTTCGTCCGGCTCCTGCTTCACTCTGACAGGTGAGGAGGAAGCTCTCTGGGGGGCCGACATGGAGTAGCCCGCCATCGGACGGGCTGGGATGCGAGCGGCGTTCTGCTGCAGAGCCAGGGTCTGCTTGCGGAGGAACTCCAGGCCGCCGCCGCCGCCGTTCCCCTCGTCGTCGTCGCTGCCCTCGTCGCCCTCCATCATCTCATTGTCGTCGTCCTCGTCGGCAGAATCCCGACCTCGGTCCTCGTCCTCCTCTCTTTCAGAGTCCACGCTGCTCTGATTGGACACGCGAGGAGGGAAGCCGCCGGCGGGAACGCCTCCAGCCATGCCTCCAGCCATGCCCTTGCCCATGAAGCTTGCTCCGGAGGCCCGGGCGGCGGCCAGGATGGCCTGCTGGGCGGCAACCTGCTGAGCGTACATGATGTGGGCCTCGCGCAGCTTCCGTTCCTTCCTCTCCATTTCCAGGCGGGCCTGCTGCTGGCGCTGGAGCTGCTCCATCACGGCCTCCAACTTCATTCCTCCACTGGGGGTGCTCTGTGGAAAGGCCACACTGGGCTCCTGAGACATGCTTGGCTGTGAAGGGGGAAAAAAGACAAAACCACAAGGTATAAAGAAAGGTAATAACCCTGTGAAGATGTAAGACAGCAACAAATATATGTTTTAAGCGACCAATCGCTTGAAAAAATTTAAGTTAGAAATTACAAATTATATTGCAGATAATACTTCCACTCCCACTTTTAGGACTGGATATATATATATATATTATTAAGGATATGATTTATTTTTTCCCTATTGAGGTTTAGTCATGTTTTTAAATAAGTACAGATATAAAAGAGCATGACTGCTCAGACTCAGTTTAGTGTTGGTTACATCTCGTTTCCATTCATTTTTGGTTCTGATCCTCCATTGGACCAGTTAGAGACAGTTACTCTCCTACCCTACAGCCACCCCTCTATCCTCGTCACAGCTTCTTTTTGTTTAACGTCTAAAATTGTCTAGTTTCCCACAGGAGGTCTCAGATCCACCATTGTAAACAGGTACATAGTGAGGGCAGGAGGGGGGTGTACCTGCCATTTCCATTACCTGCAACTTAAAAGGTAAACTCTAATGAAATATGACTGAACTCCTGCAACCAAACATATTTATCAACAGCATGGATTTAATATCAACAGCAATATGGATTTAATATCTTGATTTCAACACTAGTCATGTTTCCTAAGACTGATTTGCATAAACTGGGATTATAAAGAAATCTCAAAGGAAAAAAAAACAAAAAAAAAAAAACTCAAATTTACAAACAACAATAAAACAACCCAAAAATAAATAAATATATAAATATAATTATATATTAATGAACAGATCCAGATCCAGATCCTGATCCAGATCCGGATCCTGATCTGGATCAGGATTCAGATCAGGATCTGGATCATGATCAGGATCTGGATCAGGATCAGGATCTGGATCTGGACCTGGATCAGGATCTGAATCCAGCTCAGGATCAGGATCTGGATCTGGATCAGGATCTGGATCCATATCTGGATCCAGATCCAGATCCTGATCCTGGTCCAGATCCAGATCCAGGTCCAGGTCCTGATCCAGATCCAGGTCCTGATCCAGATCCAGGTCCAGGTCCAGATCCAGATCAGCCAATTTAAGCCTTTTGAGAGAAACTAGTGACTCCCCGCGGTGCTGCGTCTGCATTCCTAGAAAATAAAAGCGACCCACTCTAAAGTCTCCTCTGCTCTCCAAACTTCGCTCCGGGGTGGTTTTTTTGGCTCCACGCGTCCAGCCCCGCTGCTCCTTACACGCCGCGTGAAACCGAACCGAACCCGACCGACACTCACCATCTGCGCCTTGCTGCCGCTGCTGGAGTTGTCCACCATCCCTCCTTCCTTCCTTCCCTACTTCTTTCCTTCCTTCCTCCCCTCGTCTCTGGCGCTCGCTCAGACACTTTGTGTACACACACACACGCATGCGCGCGCGTGCGCCGCCCCCCCCCACCTCCTCGGATTGTGACTGATCCGCCGCGGCTGGAGGAATAAAAATAAAGGAGCAGTCCGCTGTTTTTCCGCGTGTTCTCCAGCTTCGTGCGTGTTTCTGTCTGCGTGGCTTTGCTGATTTCCTGCTTTATTAGGAGAGTGAACAGGCAGCTGAATGAGCCCAGCTAAGGTAACTCCCTGTGGTTTTCTCTGCTCTCGGGTTGACTTGACCCCCCCCACCGCGTTGGACCCGCCCCAACTTTCAACGACGACTATTTCCATTTCATTCAACTATAAGAACCTGTCATTTCATTTGTTCCCCCCCCCAAACTTTATTTTTTATTGACTGCAAACAGAAAAAAAAACATCAACATTTTCTCACTTTTCTTTTTTTTTTTACCAACATCAAACTACTGACGCGCGCGTATCTATGTGTGTTTCATCTTTTAGTGCATGTGCACCGGATGCAGAAATGATACATGTTGCATTAGTGGCATAAACATAAGAGTGTTTGAAAGTTGGTGGAGAAACGCGCACCGCAACAAGTAGTGGAGGGAAACAGGGCGACCCTCTGCTGCCCCCTGCCGGACACTAGTTTAGATCAAACATGAACTTATACAATTATTAGAAGTTGTTCAACACTTCACTGTGCAGAAATGTACCTGAACTCAAGGATCCTCTCACATTTTTAGTACAGAGCTACTGTCTGGTCTCAGACTAGCCAAACTAAACTCAAACCATCAGCAAGTCTCTATAAACGAGCCTTAAAGGTTTTATATCAAAAAACCAACCAGATTTCACCACCGTCACATTTTGGACAAATTTGGCATTTTAGACTTGTCTAATTGTATCAATTATAATCTCTTAATATTGATTTTTAAGTGTTTAAATGGACATGCGCCTCCACCGTTGAGCACTTGCATAGAGACTACAGGGCAATAGCAGATCTACTAGAGCGGCTTTAGATGGAAGTTGTAAAGTCCCCTTTTGAAGGACCACTTTTGCTCAAAGTGCTCCGTCCGTGAGAGGATGTGCAGTTTTGAACTCACTTCCTGTTGATTTAAAGTCTGTCACCAGTTTTAGTACTTTCAAAAAACAAACCAAACTCTGCTTATGTCAAAAACAGAGCTGTATCCATTTTTAATGTTTTAGGATTTACTGTTTGTTTGTAGATGTTGTTAACATTGTGTTGTGCTACTTTAAATGATTATCACTTCAATGTTTAAAGGTACTTTTTAAAAGCCCATCTAGGAACAAGTGCTGCGAATTAGCTGCTGCTATTGCAAACATGGGCCTGCTGTTTCGTTCAGTTTGTCTAAGTCAATGTGTGTCTGTCCTTATCTAATAAACATTAGAAAAATAATTAATTAAAACCTGACCGTTTCAGATATATTCAATACACTGGTACAGATTTCAAAGCCTTTTTTTTCTTTTTATTGTAATATATAATTTAACAATACATCAAATCTGTATTACTATATTTGTATTACACTAATGTAGGTTTGGGCTTTGTTTTCTAATAATTACTGTGTAAATGCAGCGTAGTATGGAAGCAGTCTGCCTGTGGTTCTGCTGAAGTCTTCAGGGAGACCGGCTTGCTTTAAAAGGCACCTTTAGCTTCTCCGTGTCTGGCGTCTTGTCATGTTTCTCCTGAAATCTGATATCTAATAAATCGTATGTGGGGTTACGGCCAGGCAAGGAGTCACAGTACGGTCAGAAAACGGGTTTTGGCGTCAAACCTTGCTGGAAAATGGATTATTCTCCATAAAGCGTCCCAAAATTTCACCAACTTTGGACTCGATAAACCAATAGGCCAAAAAAACAAGCCCAGGGATTGAAATATTTTATATTTGACACACCAATGAAATCAAGATGTTTTATTTTGACGTACAACTTGGTTTGGTTAAAATAATTAAGGAACTCAATTAAACCAGAGTCAGTGATGGTTTCAGGCGGGAGAATGTTACATTTGATTTGTTTTTCTAACGAAGAGAGAGAGGAAGTGACTTTCATACAACATTGTTTTGAAAAGCATATGCTTGGTCATCATGTTCTGAAAGAGCAGCAATGTCTGATGTTCGAATGGTGGAAACAGCCCTAGTCCAAAAAGAACGACAGCAAAATCGCTCTGCAGATTATTCGGTCATTTTTCCACCGAACAAAACAATGCCGATAGAATTTAGTGCTTATAAAAGGGTATTGGTGGCGCGAAAACACACAAAACATTTATTAGTCGCATTCAACACTCGGTAAAACAACTTTGTCACAACGTTGTACAACAAGCAGATTGTCCCATAGTTGCATAGTCCAGGTGAGAATAGCGTACTTGCTACTGCCAGTCAGTGTTAAGTGCAAAATGTAATCTACATCAAAACACACCACAGAGCAAGAAATGGGGTTAATAAAAACAAACTCAGAAGGTCCATATAAGCTCCAGTAACCTGCATTAAAATGTATATATATAATATATATAAAACAGTGGATGCAAACGTTTTTATTCTGCGTCCATACTTTTACTCTCTTAAACTGGGTTCACTTTTCAATGTTAACTGGACACATGGAATCACAGAAATCTGATATGGTGAAGTGTCGACATCTAACAAACCATTGGGTGTTAAAAGGAACTTTAAAATACATCGACAGAAAACAATCAATGACAGGTCACGTCCTGAAGTGCTGGAAGTCACAACAGACGTCAGAACGCAAAGCAACTAAATGTGTGAATACTAATGCAAAAGTTAAATGGTACTAGAAACCGTCGATCACCTGTAACGTCATAACGATAAATACATAAATAGAGACTTTTTTTTTTCAGAAAACAAAATAGTGCACAAAAGCTAACCCAAGAGAAATTTACCTTTCGCGTTCTCTCAATTAGTCAGTTAAATACGTCCGTTTAAAAAAATTGTAGATCAGAATCAGAGCCTCAATTTAAGCCCCGTAGTAAGAAAACAAAACAAAAACAAAACAACTACATTTTAGTCTTCTGCCCTTTTGTTCTGGGTTGACGCTGCGTCGGTTCTGCCATTACGGCATCTAGAGTTAGCTCCCCAAATAAAAATCAGACGTGAGCTATCATGACAGAAAGAGAAAATAGTGAGTTTGGGTGCTGCCGGTGTCCCACTGGTGTGCCGTTACATCGCTTAAAGGATACAGATTAACAGATGATGACCTGTGTGGGACAGTTAGCGGGTTACAGACCTGCTCACCACAGCAGAAAGAAACTAGCAGGCTCCTCCTCGAGTTAACACGTTCTTATCAAGTTGAATGTTGAAAAACTCCCATCAGTCAACTCAGACCCGCGGCGTTGTGGTTTTAGAGTAATTCCTTTTACGATAATAAATCTATACAATTAGTCAGGCTTTGGAGTCACAGTGGATAAGGCTTGCTCTCGTCGTCGCTCCGCGTCCTCACTGAAGGCGAGCGGTCTCGGTGCTCAGCGTCTGCAGTCCCAGAGTCGGGTCTCCTCGGGCAGCATGCAGCAGCTGAGCTGCATCACAAAAGAAAAGGGCTTCAGCCCCCAGCGACCGGTGAGCTGGATGTAGAGACGTCACTGCATGGGACAAGACGGGCACTCGAAGCAGCAGCACACGGAGGAGCCCATGGCTTTGGGCGGAATCAGGTCCAGGTCTTCATCGTCAGGAATCTCGTCCAGATGGTAGCCATCCTGAAGCAGCTGCTTGCTCAGGTCAGGATGGACCTAAAGAAATGTTTCACTGTTGTCAGAGTTAATTCATGAAAGAATCATTTGAATACGAGCTCTTTAACATTTCTCCTCTGTCGTTTTAACTGATAATTGATATGCAGCACCGAAGTCCTGCACATGCATCAAGTAGCTCATCATGACGAATCAAGAGAAGCTGAATAATAACTGGTGTTATAGCATTTTGGTTTATGTGTAGAACATTTTCCAAAATCCAATTTTAAATGTTCTTTTTTGTTATCTTGACATGACAGACGTTTGAGTCCAAACCATTCATCTGTATAGATAATCAGTAAAACTGAGCTAATAGCCTGATAAAGGGCTAGTTCACTCATTTTTGCACCTATTAGATCACCTAAAATCAACCGGACTTTGAAAATCTGGACTGTATCGAGATACTGATGCTTTAAATCACAGCGTGTGATTACAAATGTTTTTTAAACAACCAAAACACATAATAAACAAAACTAAATTTTACGTTCTAATTAGGAAGGGTGGAAGAAAAGGAAAGAAAATGTTCATATATTGATTTTTTTTGTCTTAAATAATGAAACAATAAGAGGAATTTAAAACTTCTTTTCAAACAAAATTTAATTTGTAATATAAGAGTAAAAAAACTGTAAGGTTTATGATATGAATACAAATTAGACTCTAAATGAAAATAAAGGAATTACTTTTGTCTTGTTATTAAATTCAAACAAATTTCATCAAAGTACATATTGAGAGTTACAGAATAAAAATAGACGGATTAGATTTCTGATTCTCATCTTTTTTAGGAAAGATATTTCAGTATTTACCCTGCAGATCAAAAAAGGAAAGAGACCAAGGGAAAAAGTGCCAGAACGTGATACTTGGATAAGTGACCGGGACATTTTTTCTAGTACTACGCCTTAAACTTTAGGAACGAATACAAAGCACTTCATCACACTGAAGATAGAAAGATTACTCAGAAAAAGGAAAAGCTCTGCAGAGCTGCCAGTCCTCCTGGGTGTGGACGCTTCAGCGAGTTCAGCTCGAGGTTGGATTTTACAAGCAACACCGACAGAACAAAAAAGCCCATTTAGAAACGACCCAACAGGCTTCAGTTAAATAATACAAAAAAAAGGTCAATGCAGTCCAAAATGATAGTAAACAAGTTTGGCTTGTTTCAAAGGAGTTCCAGGAAAAATATTTCTTCCTTCTAAGGACTCTTGTAAAAAACAACAACAAATAAATGAAACTAGAAAAGCAAAGCTGAATCTAAACAGAGATTAACTTTAATGATAACCATGTATAGAGTGTGTGTATATATATATATATATATATATATAATAAATAAAACATGCCTGGTTATGCAGATATGCAGCCTAAAATACTATAGAAGTTGAAGATGAGGCTTTCAATGAGCCTGCTCTATAAGTGTGCAAGGGAGAAAATGAACTCATAGGTTTTCGAAGGCCTTGATGAAAATAAAACAAAGCTGCACCCATAGGCCAACATTCCCACAGCCAGTTTAACAATGTGCCTGAAAAGAATCAGGAAAAACGGCCAGTGAGAGGAACTCACCTCAGCTGAAGAGTATCCTGAGGAGTACTGCTCAAAGTCGATCTCTTCATCGCTGCAGAGGTCAGCAAGAGAGACCCGAGTCATACATGTAGCTACATTGTGTTAGGGGTTGACAACTTTACAAGCTAAAAAAAATGTATGTCATACCATTGCAGTCCAGTGAGAATATTTCAGAAAATGTTCAGTTTATGCCGCACCTGTCGGAGTCCAGCGCCACTAACATCTCCTCAGCGTTTTGGCTCAAAGCAGCGTAGCCCTTGTTAAACTTGACCGCCCTGAAAAAGAAGGGACGGTAAAATTTGTCTTTGAAACATCCCCCGTTTCCTAATGACATGGTTTTTCCTCTCTGTCCGCACCTCTTGACCCCCTGTCTGGGCTGATGCGTCACCGGAGGGCCTGCGGAGAGCGCCTTCTTCTTCAGTGCTTTCCTCACCATCTCCCTGTGTTTCTCTACAGACGATCAATAACAGATTAATAAAATAAAACTCAACCTAAAGCCTTACAGGGGAAAAAAGGGGGAAAAAAGTGCTGACAGCGCAAAGACCGCATTAGTCTGTAAGAACAGAGTTCAACATTATAAATAGATCACTCATAAAATCCATATTTTAACTTGTTTCTCCCAAGCTGACGGGTTTGCCGACCTGAAAATCTATGTTTCTGCTTCTCTAGCTAACGCGAGGCGAATCAGAGGACATCACATGCATGGGCTCTACTAAGTACGTGTAAAATATCAAGGTTTAGCCAAATTCACACGACGCACGTTATCTTCCTCTGTTGTGATTTGCTGGATCATGTAAATATTCAGTCTGCTGCCTAAAAGTCAAACGAGTTTTGCGTCGAAAGGAATCGGCGTGAAAAAAATCAGCAATCGGTGTCAAAGTCATAAAATCTACTGTTTTAACATGACTGACGGTTCACAGAGACAAAGTAACCTTCCTCTCGGCTCCCCCTACCCTTCAGAACTGAAAAGTCTCACGTAGTTTGAGGTGGATGGCTGGAGCTCTGGACATGATGTACGGTCCTCGTTTCTCCACCGGTCGGAGGCCTCCATCTGGAATCTTAGGTCTCGCGCTGTTACTTGGTCCCTGCGGGTTCACAAGAGAAACAACCTGGTCACGTCACAACCACACGCCGGCGAGACTCTGAGGATAGGCGGGAACAAACTACAGGAAGCATGGAAACACCGGATTTTATTCGGATGCTTGTGTGGAAATTGCAGAGTAACCGTCTCCCTTTAGAAGGGTCTCAAATGAAGTTGAAAATGAGGCACAGTCGTCTGGAGGTGAGGAACTATGGTGGAACAAAGTGGTCTTGTTACAAAAGAGACATAAATTAGACTTAATCAAAGTTTCCAGAAACCTTTTTCACAAGGTGAGACACTCTACAGATCAATTACACACGGATTGGTGTTTCACAGCCTCCATTTCTGTTATTTATGATCACTTTTCACCTTCCGGCAATAAAAAATGTGACGTTTATTAAAACCAATGAGTGAAACATTTTGAAAAACAGAAAGGAATATGGTAAATAAAATCCAATCTCAACGCATGAATGACTCTTATTTACTGAATATGTATTTGTACATGCATATAGACACAAAGCACATGTCATCCCATCCTCCCCATTGGCTCGCTGTGCATCGCATTATCCATTTCAATGTCCCTTTGTACCTGAATCCTCTTGCTCCCCCAAACCTTTCTGATTTACTCTCGCCTCATCTTTCCTCGACGGCGGTAAAGAACTATACAGAAACCTAAGGGGACACGAAGCTTCATCTCTTTTTGCTCACAGACCTCAGTTTGGACAAACTCTCCGGTTTGAACGCGCCTTGTAATTGAATTTGATTTCGGATCATCTGAACAGTTGTCATGAAAGCGCATGGAGGATTTCACAGGGACAGAAAACCTTGACAGCATTCAGGAAGATGACCCTAAACATACATCCTGGGCCAGAAAAGGTCTGAACTGACTTCATGTGTCTTCACTCCTTTCACTGAGTTGCACTAAGCCACAGAGGATCTGAGCTACTTTTGCAGAACAGATCCTCCAGGGGTTTAGATTAATACATTAAAAGAGACACATTTTTATATAAAAATACCTAAACAAACTCTTTGGGGGTTTCTCCTGAACAGCAGTGCTATCAAAGCAACAAGGTCCCCTGTCCTGCTGTTGTAGCTACAGCTTCCTGCATTAGAAACTCTGATCAAGTGTCTCATAAAGACATTTTGTTGGACAACATCAAGGCTTACTTCACATGTACACTCAGGAGCCTGTCTGTCAAACATGTCAACAACCATCAAGAATGACATGCTAGCTAGCTAGCTAGCTGGCTAGCTAGCTGCCCAAAGACCCAGTTTCTGTTTTCATTCCAAGGGGTCGTCTGGAGCAGCTGTAGTTGACATTACCGAGGAAACCTGTCGTTCCTGATGCGTCTCCAGTAGTATGTCCTTCTCGGGCTCCTCTATTATGTCGTTCATCATCCTTGCTTCAGTTGTCACGAATGTCTCCACAACACAGCCATGACAGACGTCCCAAGGCGGAGGGACCCGGCGGCTGCTGAGGCACTTCTGCTAGCCTGCTAGCCTGCTGCTATCGGCTACTTCCGGGGAGGGGACTCTGCGAATGGTGCGTTCAGTTTCCCCTCAGATGTCGGAACTCGGAGCTTAGAATGAAGTCAGACGCGAATTAACGAGTGATTTTAACATGATTTTATTTCTCCAGTGCATTTAACACAATTCAGCCTGATCTGCTTTGACGGAAACTCCAGCAGACTCAGGTGGAGGCCTCAGCGATCACCTGGATCAATGACTACCTGGCCAACAGACTGTCAGACTGAAGGACTGTGTGTCTAACCAGGTGATAAGCAGCACAGGAGCACCACAGGGGACTGTACTCTCACCATTCCTTTTCACTTTGTACACTTCAGAGTTCCAGTACAAGTCAGACTCCCGTCATCTACAGAAATACTCAGATGACTCTGAAGTTGTCGGGTGTATCAGAGACGGAGAAGATGCTGAGTACAGAGAGCTGGTGGAACGCTTTGTGGCCTGGTGAGGGAACAATCATCTCATCTTAAATGTGAACAAAACAAAAAGAGATGATTGTAGATTTCAGGAGAAACAGGGTCAGATCAACCCCTATTTCCATCATGGGAGAAGAAGTAGAGATGGTTGAGAAACAGAGTGTCATCTCCTCGGCCATCATCTAATGGGTTCAGCAGCGTCAGAGCCAGGATCTACAAAGGCTCAACAACCCAATAAAGAAGGCTGGGTCTGTTCTGGGGACAAATGTGGAATCTCTGGAGTTGATGATGGAAAGAAGGATTTTACATAAAATCAAGAAAATCATAGATAACCCTGAACATCCTCTTCATGAGACTGTTACTGGAAAGTAACAGAGTCTATTCAGTCAGAGGCTTCTTCAGCTTAGTTGCAAAACAGACCGCTACAGGAGATCTTTCCTGCCCACAGCCATCACCATCTACTTCAACTCCTCAGTTAAATGAGATACTCCAACAACATTTAGTTTCCCTTTGGGATAAAGTTTTTTTGATTTGATTTGATTGATTGACGCAAGGAGCAGCCATATTGGAGCCCACAGCCTGGGTTAATAAAAAGCGTGGGAGATCACACTTTGGGGGTTTATTGAAAATTGGAATTTCCATACGTGAATCAGTTATCTAAAATACTGCGTAAATGCTAATTAACTACTAAATTGAATAGTAACCAGAATTAATTATTTTTACTAAGACTACATTTTATTGAAAATATAAGGGTACATCTACCCTGATTTGCAGGCTTGTGGCCATCTAGTGGCTGTTAAGAGCAGATACAGGTAAATATCTACAACCAAAAAACAACTTGTCTTTATTTCTTTAAGTGATTCTGAAAAAAAAAAATCTAGCACATTTAGACAATAATGAGACAGCCTAGTGCCTTTCACTTGTTAATAAATGCAAATGTTGATAATTATGACTTACAGACTTTAAACTGAAACTTATGCCAGTATGATTCACTGCTTTACCACTTTTCCTTCAGAATCTTAGATATTTTAAAAAACAAGATGCTAAATGTACTTTAATCTGAAGCGGGGAGGATATTAGACCACTAAGTAACAGTCCACTCCTCTTTCTCTTCAACTCACATAAGCCGATTATAACATAATTTCTCAGTCAAGAGGGTCATGACAAAATGAATGTAATGAAAGCGGCATGTCTTCAATAGGTAATAGTCTTGGATGCAGGACTACTATAAATCTGTAAAAGTAGCTGTGTTCGTGTTGATTTTGTAAGCTACAACTGTACTAAAATTTATTTTTTTATTGTGCTTTGTAACATTTTTCTGAAGAACTGAACTAATAAAATTTACAAAGCCAAACGAATTATATGTTCAATAAATATTAAAAAATTTTATGATTACTTTTGATGCATCTGTTCTTCTCCCACGGTTTTGGTTTTTTTAATCATCAGCCCCGTACACCGTTTTGTAGTTCCTTGTCAAATAAATAAAACATGATTCATAACTGTGTTCTTTATTGTATCCATTATTTTGTACAACATGACGTAATGTATTGAATCAACAATATAGACATTTCCAACTGAAGTTAGTCTGACGAATCATCACGATGTGAAAAAGCCCTAAAAAGAGAAGAAAGAGACACGTTTTTTTTACCCAGAGGTTATCATTTTTTAAGGTAATACTTTACAGCACTACAGCTTGTGGCCGCTGAGGAACACCACGTGGCTGTGAGCCGATGTGTATTTAGCACGCTCTCACCTCGATAGTCTACAACTTGTCAATACCAAGCTCCTCTGGTGTTGAGATGCCAAGTTCTGTGAGGGTGGGCTTCAGCTCCTGGATCACGTAGGGATAGATGTCTTTGTGAGGACCTGCTTTATCCTGCAGAAAAGGTCATTTCAGATTTTATAGCCAAATAGGAATGGTCAATTTCAATAAATATATAAACACCACTGAATTTAAAGGTTCAGAAAAGATACTGAACTCTAAGTTGAGAGCACAAAAACTCACCCTGACAGCTTCAAGGATACGGACGGCGCTGGCGAGATCATTCAGCCTGCGACAGGCTCTTAGTGCTGAATCCAGGATCTTGGGTTCTGGGACCAAGTCATATCCAATTAAGGTGTTCATGCCTGTAGTCAAACAATTGGTAAAACTTTTGTTATTCACCAGCCAAAAAACAAACTCTGAAGTGACAGCCTGGCTTTGACGTCATCAACAGAATTTGATTCTTAGATAGCGTTGTATGGCTGTTATAAACACTTTTGTTTCCCACTGGAAGAATCCGTATAAGTATTAGATTTTAAACAGAAACAAAGCGGGACTTAATTGGTGGATTACTGTCTGGTATGGAAATAGCCACCTATGTCCATTGTTTATTGGACTGGGCAAGTCCGTTAAAAGCTGAAAAATTTACCAGCGTACAACTCAACTAAACTAAACTAACTAAAGTACTTTCCACACCCAAGAAGGAGGGCGCCCACTTGAGAACCCAAGGGATGCCATCACTCACTTGATGGCCAGTGTCTCGTCAGTGCCTTAGGTATCTATTGGGATTACAACATCTTGTCCTACTTAACAAATCTAATCATCTGGTTAACCAGTGACTTCTGTGCAGCAGACAACAAGGGGAAGACATTGCGACAGCATGTAAAGACAGCTGACAGGAGGGAATAGACTCCACCGGGGCCACCATGGGCTAGCTACCCATGGTGGCGGGATCCAGCACGAGTGGTGTATGGGTCCAACCCAACTTGGCTACAAAGAGTTGTAAGAGGAAAACACCCCCAGAGTCTGCGAGAGTGGGGGCGGAAATGGCTCACTGACTGACAATCCTGTAACAAACACAGGAATGGAACAGACAACGAGAACAATGATCAGTATACCTGAGTCTCCAATAGGTACAGCAGGATGCAAACTTCAGAACTGCGTATGTGGCTGGACAAAGGTTACTACCACACGTTGCCTGCAAATACATTAGGGCAAGAGGAAGTGCCTAACTAAGGGTCAACAGGGAAGTCGCATCGATAACTACTTCTTGAGAAGCAGACCGAGTAAGTCGACTGAAGTTCTGTAGCAGGATGCACACCACAGTTTGCAGGACATCAACACCCCAGCCCCTGAAGAGGAAGAACAAGGCACAGCAGAGGAACCTGAAACCAGCACATCACGCCCCCTAACAGAGAAGAAGATCTTGGGGAGAAGGCCGTTAGTCAAGTGGCCAAAATCCTGCAACAAAAGGGAAGTCAACACTGATCTCTGCAACATCTTGCAAGCGGTCAGAGGCACCACCTTGAAGAAACTGGAATGAATGGGCAACCTGATCTATGACATTCTCCACCAAGTCCCGAAGGCAGATGCAGATAGACCGGCTAGTGAAGGAGAGGAGGCAGCTGAAGAAGCAGTGGAGGAAGGCCACGGAGGAGGAAAAGGAGGGAATAAACGTACTACAGGAAGAGATCAAGTGCAGGCTTATAACTCTTAAGAAGAGCAGAGAATCTCTTGAAGAAACGCAGAAGTAAAGAGCAAACAAGATCACGCTTCTACAAAGACCCCTTCAACTTTGTGAAGAGCCTCTTCACAAAGGAGGAGAGTGGAAGTCTCTCTGTGTCTAAGGCTGTCTTAGAAGAACACCTGAAAAGAATGACCAGATGACCGACACCAGGAAAAGGTTACACTCCCACCTGACATGCCACCACTCAACGCACGAGCTGGATACCAGTCCACCAAGGTGGAGTGAAGTAGACAAAACTGTGCGTAGAGCAAGGGCTGCGTCAGCGCCAGGCCCCAACGGAGTTCCATAGAGACTCTTCAAAAATGCACCAGGTGTCCTTCAATTCCTCTGGAAGCTGATGAAGATGGTGTGGAAAAAGAAGGAGATTCCAACATCCTGGCGGACAGCTGGAGGGATCCTTATCCCCAAGGAAAAGGACTCCTCAGAAATTGGCCAGTCCCGCCAGATCAGCCTTCTGAATGTAGAGGGAAAAATCTTCTTCAGCGTGGTTGCTCATCCGTTGGTAAGTTACCTGCAAAGAAACCACCTGATTGATACATCAATTCAGAAAGCAGACATCCCAGGGTTTTCAGGATGTGTGGAACACGGTAGCATAATCTGGCATCAAATCCAGCTTGCAACGAAGGAGGGGGAAGATCTCCACGTAGTATTCCTGGACCTTGCAAACGCTTTTGGCTTAGTCCCTCACGACCTCCTCTGGACAGAGTTTGACTACTTCAGAGTTCCATCAGCTCTTACAACCCTGGTTAACGCCTACCTCCAGGACATCCAGCTATGTGTGACGACGGTAGACTAAACTACAACATGGCAACATCTGGAAGCGGGAATCATGGCCGGTTGCACCATCTCCCCCCTGGCGTTCACCCTGGCCATGGAGGTCATAATACGGGCATCTCGATGGGTGTTAGGCCGACAGCGAATAAGACCTGGACTGAGGCTGCCCCTAATCAGGGCTTATATGGATGACCTTACCACACTGACTGTGACCAAGGCTTGGACAGTACCTAGGGTTCCACCTATGAGAGTGGAACCCTCTACGAGGTTCCACTCTCATAGGTGGAAAAACTGGAGAGGCTGGTCAACGCCTATGCTAGGAAGTGGCTTGGTCTTTCCAGGTGCCTCAGTAGCATCGGTCTTTATGGCAGAGGGATGCTGGAACTTCCCATCACTAGCCTGGAAAGAGGAGTACAAGTGTGCTAAGGTCAGATTGGAGATGACGCTTCAAGACTCCTGTGACCCACTTGTGTCCCATGCAGCAACCATCTTGGCCACTGGGAGGAAGTGGACCCCGCTGGCTGCAACACAGCAGGCAAAGGCAGCACTCCGACACCGGGACATGTTCAGGAGGAGAGGAGTGGTCTTGGTCTTGGCACTAGCAGACCAACTTGGAGCAAGGCCAATCCAGCTCAGAAGCGCAAGCCGGTGGTCCAAGAGGTACGGCGGGAAGAGGAAGCAGCAAGGCGCACACAAGGCGTGGAACAGGCGAAGCAAGGGCGGTGGATGGCGTGGGAAGGAGTTGAGAAAAGAAAGCTCTCCTGGAAAGATTTATGGGAGGTGGAGGCATTCAGGGCAAGCTTTACTATCAGAGCTGCTTATGATGTCTTACCTTCACCTGCAAACCTAAGCCAATGGCATGGTGACAATCCCACATGCTCCTTGTGCCCAAGCCTAGCAACACTAAAGCACATCTTAGGGATGCAAGACCAGCCTTACCCAAGGTCGCTACACCTGGCGACACAACCAGGTGCTCAGAAGTCTTGCAGCAGTGCTGGAATACCAGCCGATGAGTGCAAACACTCACTAGATGGCCAGTGTCTCGTCGGTGCTTTAGGTATCAATTGGGATGACAGATCTTCCACAATGTATTAAAATCTTGAGTTGGTGCTAAATTTCTCTAAAAGCCTCCTCAGAAATAGTCTCTTCTTATAAAAAAATAAAATAAAATCCTAAAAATAATAAATGTTGCCTATTAATTACAGCAAAACCAGCACAGTCACCTTTCCTGAGCTCCCAGGCATCAATGTCAGGTTTGCTGAAGTAGGTGATCCAACGAGAATCAAACTCCTCGTCTGTCTCCACGTTGGCATGGGAATAACATCTGGACGCCAGGGGAGCTGAAAAAAAGGAAAGCTCTGAACCAAGTTTTATTTTATTTTTAAAGCAAATCCTTCCTAAGTTCACAATAAAACTATATTACTATAACTATATTACTATATTTACAAGAAAAAGCTAAACTTGAAACAAAAATCTAGAATACCAACCTTTACCAAGCACTTACTGCAAACAATTTTATCGTTTAGTAACACAAGTTTAACAAGATGCTGTTTGAGGGGTTGATTACTATTATTATGCAACCAGCCAGCAGCTTTGTGCTCAAGTCGCGTGACTTTCACCCCTAGGGCTGGAAAAATAACCCCAAAAAACTCAGTTGCCTTGGCATGCTCTCAGAATAACACCGCAGGGTCAACACAATCATCTTTATCAACACTTTATAGATCTATTACATCCCACTAAGAAGATTTTCCAACAGTTACCTGGTGTTGAAATGGTCAGATCTGTCTGCACGGATGGTAAATCAGCAATCTTTGCCTTGGCCACATGCACCGAAAGTAAATATATGGTCTTATGCAATACCTAAGTTAATTTAGGGTTCTTAATAAAATGTAAGTTATAATAGTCAAAACAGTCATTTAGCCTCTATTCAGCGGAAACACTGAAACCTAAACATTATCTCTGTTGACACTAGTAACTCCTCATAATCAGTATAAAGCTAATACTACTTTGGATTAAATATGGTCCCAAATGATCATTAAAAGAAGGAAGGAACAAGTTTGCTAGGATTTTTTCTTTAATCTCCACATATTTTAACACATTTTCCCACTTTCTTCAACACAGTCTACAGATTGATGTATTATTTACTGTAATAACTCCACCAGTGAACACAGACAGACACCTTTCAGCAAAGCTAGGAATCCTCTGTTCACCAGAGGAAAGAATGAAGAGATCAATTCAAATTTAGCCCGTGGGAGGAGAAACACGTTGAGCTAGGAGAGTTTAATGCAGGGAGGTGATCATACAGGTCACCACAAGGTCGAGAGGCCGTTTCTTTACGTTTTAACTCCAAACATCCCATTAGAAACACAACACAAGCTGGACAATAACAAAACGCTGTCAAAGGAAAACCGACGGAAAGAGCCGCCTTCAAAATCGCTTCAATGTCACCCCCGTGGTAGCTTCTGGCTACATGCTAACCGGTCAAAGCTCTGGCATTTAAAGGCGTCTCACGGTGTTATTATGCTATGGAGGTGAAGCGGACGGTCGTACCCGAGTAGCCGCTCCGCGTCCGGGCGAGACTTCGGAACCCCGCGGCCGACAGACGAGAGAGAGCTCGGAACATGGTGCCGCGCGGGAGATGCTAGCCGTCCTGCTTACTGGGGAGAGCGACGCTCCGGACGGAGAGACACGATGAAGGCGCCGGGCGTCACGTGACTCACGGAAACAGCCGAAGCGGAGCTGACGTCATCAACCTGGTGTTTCTGTCTGGGCGATTTCTACAAAATACAAGATTTTCTTTTCTGTTCTGTTGAGCCACAATAAAATGAATAAAATGTCTTACAACAATGTATTGAGCACCGTTAAAATTAATAGTACTGTTATTTTAAACCTTTTGTCTACTCATATCTGTGATGTGTAGGCTGCATGGAGGATTGATCAAAGCTGTTTACTAACTTCAGTGAAATATGTGGATTCATCAAACATAGTGATGCATTTTAAACATTTGAATTTGTGCTAATAATTATTATACGTTTTTGTTCAGATATGAAAATATTCGAGTTTAAGTTTATAAATTAAGGTTAAAGATTAAATCAGCTTTATTTGCCAGGCACATACATACAGGACATACTAGGGATTTGTTTTGGTGTAATTACACAGGGCAGCCATAGGCGGCGCCAGGTAGGCAGTGGCGCAAAGGGTCTTGCCTAAGGACCCACACTGGATGCTGTGGTGGGCAAATCCAATTACAATAGTAAGCTACTTTTGAATATTTCCTTATTTAGTTAAATGCACATATATTTACATTTATGATATGGTGACTTTTCATTTTACATTTTTTTTTGTTATTTATTTTTTGCTATGAAACAAAGCACATACAGTAATGTTGCGTTCAAATACCTTTTAAGGGCATATGTTGATGGATAAAATATTATTTATAACATATCTCGTATGTTCCATCGCAAACATCTGTGGAAGCTTTAATTTTTCAATCACATGGCATAAAAAACTCAGAAGCATCCAGGCTTTCAGCCAAAAATCAAAACTCGTTCTGACCAAACTTCCAGCAGGGGGAGCTTTTGTTTTAGTAGTGCCCTAGAAGATTTCTACCCCTAATCTTTCTTTTCTTTTCCATTAAGAGTATCAAAGAAGACACAAAACAGACAGAATGGAATGAAAGGGTTCAATATTTTATGTTTACATAAACAGGAATAGTAATAATTCTTTTATAAATATTTTATAGTGTAAATGCTGAAGGTAATGTAAATTATAGACAATCATCATGTGTAGGAGACAGATCTTAGTGACGTGTTGGACTCTAATCCGCTCTAAGCCCAGACCACCACTGGGGATGTCCATTAGTGTAACGTGCTGCTGGTCATCTTCTCTCCGATGTGTCGTTGTTAGCCTTACTTTTATTTTCTTTCCTATTTAATAAAACCTCTCTTCTTGTGATTAACTGAGTAAGTATTTAAAAACAAGGTCAAATAAGTGAGAAACATGTCAACGTTTCTCTCGATTAAAATGTTTCTCACAGGGCTGTTTACATAAATTTATTTCACACATTGACAGAAAAACCAAGTAATCCACACAAGATAAAAACAAATTAGTGTTTCATGTATTAAACACATGAAACATATGTGCAAAACTCTCCAGAATACCCCAAAAAACATAAAACTCTAGTTACAAAGCCTTATAATTGAGATATGAACACCAGTATCAAGTAGTTTAATATTACCTGATGGCTTATAAAAAAAAAAAAGTAGGTCATCACCAAAGGGTCATTTTTAAAAGCAAAAAGACCATAAAACAATTTCTTACTGTTGGAAACAAACGGGATCGTTCCAGCTGCACTTAAAAACTTCTTAATGTTCCAGTCGTCTCCAGATTTGGTAATCCGCCACCATGACCAAAACAACATTTACACATTTCAAATATGTTTTTCTGACTATGTAATATTCTAATTTTCAGGGAAATTTTAATTTCCCTTCGGGATAAATAACGTATTTTTTATTTAAAAGTTAATGAAATAAATTCACTTATGTGAAATTGTAATTTAAGCTTACTAGTTCAGTCAGGCTAATGCCCAGCGATGAAACCGAATGAGATCAACTCCCCCAGTTTGTCGGCTGGGCTTTGATTTGTAACCTTTTGCACCTTTTGCTCAAATACAACAAAAACGGGGAGACAAAACTGAGTTTGGTTCTACAGTTTACATGGTTTTATTGGCATTTAACAAGGTAGTGATTATTTTACAGTGAAGATCACAGTTTGGAAAGGTGAGACACAAAACAGAGTGGCACTATTGCATACAGATATAAGCTCCTTCTCTGTTTATGCTCCAGGACGTTGCATGTTGTCGCCAAGTTGGCGACAACATGCAACGTTTTAAAAGGAAATATTCTGGGCTATGAAAAGTTAAAGACATGCACAATGCATTTAATCCTCTACTGCTTTGGTCGTAGAACGGGTGATCAGTTCTCTTTCAAAATGTGCTCTATGCCTTGACTCCCTGTTGTGGATCTCTGATAAATCAAAACATCTGCTCCCCAATAATGCTATGCAGACCATAAGTAAGTGCAACTTTTACTGTTCTCATTCCCGCATGAGCCCCAATGATACGAAAATTTCATTTTTATAGCTTCTGTTTCATGATAGATTTATCAAACCTTGCTTCTGTGTAATAAGATTTTGCTCATGGAGGCAAATGTTCGCATGGTAAAATCTGTGGCATTTTACATTTTTCCAATAATAAGCTTATTAATTTAGTGGCATGACCAGAAACAGTCAAATTTCAGGCAATATATATTTCCTACTACGTAACTAAGTTACGAATTTTGAGCAGGCTCACATCTACATACATATACACACTGCTCAATGCTTACTATTTGTACAGCCATAGCATATAGACAAATACATCCTGTCCGATTAATGCGCAAAGCGTCTTCGGCAGGCAACACCAGAATACTGGGATGGGGAAAGGATAATATGGACATCAAGTTTACAGACAGTTTATTTTACACAAAAACTAAAAAAAAAAAAAAAAAAAGCATGAAGAGAAGAGGATCAGAGATCTACTGTAAGTCAATGAAGATGGACTATATACAGCATGGATAAGATTGGAGTGGAGGATGCTAAACTGAACTGTTTGTTAGCAAAATCCAAAGAGTGACTTCACAGAGCAACATTGACAAGAGGGTTGGGGATTGGGTGGAGTGTTAGAGAGGTAAAGAGCAGAGCGGGAGAGGAAAGCTATGTATGATATGTGCATGTGTGCAAACCTCTACCGGTATTACAATAAAAGCATGACTGTGCAGCGCCTGCTGTCGGCATTTGGTGTTGGGGGCTGGGCCGGGGGTTTGGTTGGTGTCACTGCAGTTTTACAGGGATGAGAGCACTTTAAGCTGCTGCTTAGCCACTGCCCAGCATCTTTGTAGCACGCTGGTTGGCCTCATCAATCCTAGTCTTGTTGGAGTCGGCCTGAAGTAGAAAAGCAGCAGCTGTTACAGACATCGGGATGTATAGGTCAGAAAGTAGTCAGAACAGAGGTGTGCAAACGGGTCATTTCAGCGAAGGAACCATAAATTGGAATGTAAACAGATCAGATATTCACTGGCTGTGTGTAGATCGGATTTGGTCCATTAGTGTGTTAGACACAGAGTAAATCTGCTTGAAATCAGCATATAGCTTTATGTTCCGCCTGTAATCCATGCTACAAATTAATTAAAATAACATGTTTCACTCTAAGTGTTAGCTGAATTTTGTTTGCATGCAGTTTCATTAACATTGCTTAAATTTAGTGGTCTAAAAATTATTATCTTACTCAGTCTTATGACAGCAATATTATCCACTAATATGCTATCTAATATTTACTGTAAAAACTGTATCTTATAACCTATATTTATAAGTATAATATAATTTTATCTAGAAAACTTAATAGTTTCAGGCAGGTAATTTACCACCAAAAAATAAAACTATTAAAAGTAAAAGGTATGTGAATGTCTCAAAACTACACATCCTCTCTATAGCACTTATGTGAATGTATACAGCACCTTCTCCATGATCCTTTCAACCTGGCGGTTCTGGGTGTCGATCTCCTGACCCATGTCTAAGGCCATGTGACGCAGGTTTCCAATGATCCCGCCCACCTGTTCGAGGTTCTCGTCCATCTCATTCTCACGGGCATCATCTGTAACCCTGTAAAGCACAACTTGTTGTGGCTTGTTGGTTCTGACTTAAAACATGAGATGCAAACTGCCAAAAGAAACGTCACATCTAACTAAAACCTTTTAAGTCAACTGTTTACTCTAAATAGCACCTTGACAATTGCCAAGAGGGGAAGTAGAACATGAATCGTGGATGTATGTGTTCACATCTCTGTAGCTTCTCTGTGAATGCAAGTTGCGTTGTTTTCTGGAAGGGATCTGCCTTTTTTTAGAATAGTTTTCACATTTATTAGCTTAGGCTCATTCCAGGAGCTCAACGTTAGCTCCTTATCTACTCCAAAACCAGCTATAATTTATCCTTGTGATTAGTTTTCTATTGGAGCACCCAGAGTTTATCACAATTTGATGCTGACTTCATTAATACAGCGAGCTAATAGCATGATGCTGCTACCTCAGGTTCAACACAGCCGGAAAGCCTTAATTCTTTTCTTGTTGTTAAATAGGAAATCTTAATTGATCTTAATCGTCCAATTCCATTTAGATCTTAACCCATTATGATCAGTGACACTGGTCATCCAGAATATTCCAATTCAATACACAATAGTGAAAGTTGGGGTCAAACGTTTGATAAATGGAAAATAATAACCAACGCATAACAAAAGTGCTTTTGTAGGCAGAAATTTTATTTCTTGTAAGCCCTTATGTACAAATAAGCTAAACTATGACTAAAGGATTAAAACCTCGTAAAGTAACATTTCCATTTCTTAAAATGAAATTGGATAAAAATCCAGATGATTCCCAAAATAATATAACATTTACGTCCAATTATAAAAGTACAGAACATTTCTGACAGGAACAGTTTTTGGTTTCGTTTAAAGTGCAAACACATCTGTATTATCCTATAGTTGGGCTCCATTTACAAGGCGATTTTTACATGTTCAAAATAATATTACTCAGCTGATTAAATGGTACACACCAAGCAACACATATTCTAACCTCTATATATCTTAGGTATTAATTGATCTGGAAAAAAACGTACCTCCACACATTTATAACATGTGCTTACCTGCGGATGAAGCCGCCACTGATGGCCATCTGCTCACGCTCGTCTACAACTCGAGCCCCTGGCTGGCTGTTCACCACTCCGTCCTGGTTCCCTCCCCAGGCTTGGCCCCCACCCTTTATCCTACCACAGACACATTTCATTTAGGCCCACTGCAGGTGTCACTAAGCTGTAATTGTTGATGAATGCATGTGGTATGTGTTTATTAGCTAACTGGCTGATAAAAGTGAGTGTGCACATCTTTGTACGTTAGCTGCGTTCTTGTGTGTTTCATCAGAGCGCAAATGTTGATGTGCATGCAGGATTTCCACTATCAAAACATATATTTATATATATGTTTAGATGTTTTGAATGCAACATGGCATGAAACTAATCATTCTAACAGAAGCAGCGTGAAAAGCACATATGATATACAGTAGTTACATGCGTTTGCAACATGTTGGTGAATAATTGATCCAACATGCAGATCAATTGAATGCAGAAAGCTGAAGTGCTGCTTGCATCCAGAAAGATATTCAAACACAGAATAAAATCAGCACAGAGAAGACGACACACACAGACACACATAGACAAAACGAAACAAACATGAAAACCTGTAGAGTGGACATGCAGAGACTTGGTACACAGTGGGAACAGGAACAGACACATGCTGTAGTTTTCAAAGAGCTGTTAAATCCACTTTGGCAAAATTCCCCTCAAAAACAAAAACAAAACAAAAACAAAAACAAACAAGCAAAAAAAAAAAACATGATCATTTTGATTGGGAGACTAGCTGTGAATAGCCCTTCATTTCATTTGGATGGATTTAAATGATCACATATAACATGCATAAATAAGCATGTTCAATTCTTACTTGTTTCCTTAATAATGAGACACCTGATAGATGTAGGTCTTTGCTGAGGGAAACACTTTTATCAAATAACTGACAAAGGCAACTAAATATATATTGGTTTTCATATAGTGACGCCATTTAACATAAACCCATGCATGTCAATTAATTACAACATCAAAGAAATGTAAATTCATGTCAGAATTTCATCTAAGAACTATTACATATATTTTATTTTGTATAGATTAATTCAATATATTTTACTTAAACAGGTATCCGCTGTTGTTTCTTTAGCAAAGGACTTTTGTGCGTTCTTCTTAAATTTCAATAATTGAAGAGATAGCAAACAATGTGCCCACAAAGTAACATTTGTTTTTAATAACCTTGTGTAATGTTTCAAATTTTCAATAGTTCCCAACCAGTCAGTGCTTGAACATATTTACTTGTAAATAGGTAAGTAAAAGAGTTGAGATTAGTCATAACAAATATCAAATTTGTATATCATATTAGGGATGTAGCATATGAAAAAGACATAAATCCAGTGATCTATAAGGCCAATTAGAAAAATCTGATAATTGGACTGTTCTTAAGTGCTTATGGTGTGATTATTTATATCAGATATGGATCAACAAGCATTAGTGATACACAACCACCATATTGGTTGTGTTCTGAATTTCCAGTTTCAATAATAACGTTTTATATAATAATATTTAGTTTTATTTTATAACCTTCTGTGCCTAAGTCTCCTTTAAATGGTGTCTGCTTCAAAGTTGTAAAGTCAGTGGTTTAACATTTATTTATAGAGTAACTGTATTTAAAGGAGCATTGATTGACTGGCAGCGTGTCCAGGTTTTACCAGCTCCTCCCTGATAGTTTTTCCCCTTCTGACCAACATTAATGCTGGTTTTGAGTCAGGAGTTTTCCCAACTATTGTGGAGGCCATAATTTATAATTAAATGTAGGATTTTATCAGCCGTAACATATAATCACCAATATGATGCTGGTGTATAATAAATCTGGTTACATTTTTATATAGTTTCAGCTTTTGAGTTGAATTGGTTAAATGAAAATATCTATAAATATCTATTCAATGATATTCCGAATTATTGAGATGCACTTGTAAGAGTCTTAATTGGAGGTGACGTACCAAACACGTCAGGTGTGATAGTTGTACTGCCAAAAAGAAACGTCAATGATCTCTCACACTGATTCAGTCACTGCTTTCATATAGCATGTCTAGATTAAACGAAACATGTGACTCTACGACCGCAGGGTTACATAACCAACGGGTAATGGTAGGAGCAGAGAGCTATAGAATATACAAGATCTTAAACCAAAACAGTAACATCTGGAAGCAGGATCAAGGTGGACCAAATAGAGACGCATAAAATCCAGAGAATGAATCAGAAATTAGGTGTTTCTTTACAAAAATTACTCTTTTACACCGATCTCTATTATGGGGAGTTTGAGCTTTACTGCCTTGATACATATCGGTTGTCGAATGGATGATCTGCTGTGAAAATAACTGGTGAATAACATACTGTAAATTAAAATTAAACAATATCTTTGTACACATAAAAAATGAAAACAAACAAAAGAAGCAAATTGAACCATTTGGTAACTAGTTGGATGAAATGCCGAATGTGTTTTTCTACTGTCAAATGCATCAAACAAAACATTTATTTCTTTAAGAACGCACTTTACATACTTTAAATATCTCAGAATGGCCCTTCACAGATCATTAGGAGATAACTTACCTTAATGCTAACCGTTAAAAATATCAAATAATTAGACGTAAAGTTTCTGAAATAATCTGGGATTTTGTGTTACACAAATTAAATGGATATACACAATAAATAATATAAAGGTTACCTCATCAAACATGGCCTACGGCTGTTGTGTTTCTCTTACTTCCTTCCTTTTCTTTTGACAGTCACTTGTGTTTTCTATAGCTCTGAGACAGAATATTGTACTGACTTCATGTAGCGGTCCACATGCACAGACATGACTCAATGGCCATAGTCTGGCTGTGAAGCATCAGATGTAAGGGACTCGTTTTTAGTTCTCAAGCTACAGGTACACCTCAAGAGATTTAACATGAATGTGTTGAGTTTACAAAATATATTTATTTGACTCTTTGGGCTAAAATTTAACAAATCAGCTCATGTTAAATATCCAGTGTGTAGAATAGTGTGATACCTGGTTGAATCCGCATTCTTTTTCAAATAACCATTTTCAATCTTTGCATCAATTTCTTCATCAATGCAACTTGATTTTTTTTTTTTTTATTTGTGATTTTTGGGTTTTTAAAAATGGTTACAAAGTTTTAACTTTCAACAAATCTACTTGATTTGTTTTTTTTGTTTTTTTTTGGTGAAGCATTCACATTATTAATGAGGCATCGTGCTTTCAGGTTAGACGTGGGAGTGATGGATGGGTTGATTGTCGAGATCCGTGCTGATGCTGCTACCTGCTGGAAAGGAATCATTCATCCGTTGTGGAATGAAGGGCTTTAAATGGAAACCCATGACGGAGACTGAAGAGCAAAAACAGTTCCGCAAAAAAAGAACAAAAAAAAAGAAACTTGTGCACATGCAAGTCGTAGTTGCTGTACATGCATGCAGTGATCCTTCACATGATCTTAGTTTGAACTCAAGCATGCACACCCACTGTTGTGCTTGCTGTGCTCGTGCCTGTTCAGACAGTGTGTCGTTGTGGCTTCAGGCCTGATTGCTCACAACACATATTACCATGCTCTACACACCAGAAGCAGGCAGATAGATCAAAAAGGCAGGTAGGCAGGCGGGCACTGAAACACATGCAGTCGAGCGATACAGGCAGCACCTACTTGTTACAGGGACATGAACATAGACCACAGAACTGTCCTAGATTGTTCAAATTCTTTTCTGCATCCATCATGTCCTTATTGATTTGGTCCATCCCCTCCTCGATGCGCTCCAGTTGTTCTGATTAGCAACACATTGTCATTTATCCCATCAAAAGAACGAAAGCACGTAAAAAGAGAAGAGAGGTGGGGGGAAAAAAACGGAGAGGGTGGTAGAGGAGGGGATGGGGGGGGGGCAAAGGAGAAGAGACAAAAAGAAGACAAAGACTGTGACAAGAGAGACATCAGACATCACCATCACCACTACCACCACCAGCACTGGACAGGCAAGAGCTCGAGGCTCCTGGCCGGTACCTACTTTTTAACACATGGGCATATCAGACCACAGCACTGTCCTATATCTTTTAAATCTTTCTCGGCCTCCTTCAGGTCTGCGTTCACCTTGTTCATGCCCTCCTCCACACGATCAAGTTGTTCTGGTGAGGACAAAGGCATGAGAGCAGTGAAATGTAGCTGACGGGTTTGTGTTGAGCGGGCGCTCTATGCTATGGGGCAAGAGACTAAAGCATAGGCAAAGCGCAAGGCAGAGAGAACCTCAGATTTAAGCTTGTGCAAACTAAATGAACTCCAATATGACGCATCTTCTCTCATTTTTTGTGTGTTGGATTGATCCTGATTGCTTTTTTTGCTGTTGTTGTTTTCCATCCTACCTCCATTCCAAAGGACATTTTAATTTCTCAGAGCCTTTCATGGGAGTCTCAGCAGCCGAGAGCCGCATCCAGAGCAGCATCTGTGCGTAGGGATGGTTATTCTGCCGCTATAACTGCTTCACTGGTAGTGCTCATCAAGCAGAGCTCTAGTAGAAAACAAGAGAGCAGGTGACGAGGAGGAGTTTACGCCCGACGTAATGAAATAAAGAGTGCGAAATAAGGTCTGAGGGTAACAAAAAAGCAGACGGAGAAGAGTTAAAGGAGCCAGAGCAGAAGGAAACCCTGTGTGATAAGAAGGGTTTCTAATATAAAAGTACGTACTTCCTCAAGTTTTCCATGTTTTTATTCAATCACAGTTACAAACGTCTGTGTATTTTACTGGGATTTTATGTTACAGGCCACATCTACTTTATTTTGTAAAAAAATAAAAAATCTTCAAAAGGACGTCTTGCACGTTTATTCAACCTCTTTGGACCTTATATAAAAGTCCAGGGGAGCCAACTGCCTTCGGAAATCACCATCATTAGTCATTAAAACTTTGCACTTGTGCCGCTCTCTTAAGATCTTTTAGATAGTGGATGAAACAGTGATTTTAAAAGCTTGGGATATTGTTGAATATCCCAAACCTGCTTTAAACCTCTCCAAGCGTAATCCCTATCATGCCCTGTGTGCTCCTCAGTCATAATTAAAAGGTTTCTTCCCTAATGTTTTAACTCAATCCTCTCAGCCCTTCACAGATAACATATATTTATACAGAGACTAAGGTTATGTTCACATGACCAGAAAAACATGACTTATATCCTATTTTTTTTTGACATTATTTGCCCATATCCGACTTTTTCATGCCAGTCTGAACAAAGCAACTCAGATCTCAGGTTATGCCACCTCTATATGTGGTACAAATTCAGACACGTACAGTTTAAATGGTCATCTGTCAAACTAGTCCATAAATCTGCACAGGAAGAAACCAGACACGGTAAATCTGAATACAAACGACGGCTGAAGCAAGCAGTGGGTTGGCTCCCATTGCTCAAAAACCTCAAAATCAGTCCATGGATGAAAGATTGTTATTCCATCAACACAGCGCCTTTGTTTCATGTCAGTATTTTTCTTTGGGGTCAAAACTTGTTCACACACGCACTGACAAAAGCGCACACTGAATCTTTCAGATTTAACTTGTGAAATAATGCAAATCGTTTTCCTTCCATGTAAACGGGGTTGTTGACGGCTTTTAGATAAAATCCCAATAAAACACATTAAGTTTGAGAATGTAATCTACAGCAATGAAATCCGAGAATCTTTCTGAATACATCCGCTCACTTGGCGCTCTCTGAACAAGCTTTTATAAAAGTGAAGACCATCCAGGACGCTGCTGCTTGACTTCTCACCAGAACCAGGAAACATGACCATGTTAGTGCAGTGCTTAGGTCTCCATGCTGGCTTCCTGTTGTCAGGAAAACAGAATTTAGCTTGAGTTGAGCGTCGTCATGCTCTGGTGCCAGAGTACAGGCCTCTGAAAACCTAAGTGCTGGCCTCCTGCGGGTTCCCGTAGTCAGGACCAAACAACGTGAGGCTCCTTCTCGGTGTAACGCTTCGTACATCTGTTGGACTCTTCCGTAAGAAGTGAGACGGGCTTCCACTCTGGCAATGTTTAAGTTCAGGCTAAAAACAGTTTATTTTTACCAGTGCATATGACATCTGAGACCCTTTGCTTTTTATTCTTTCATTTTAAATGTAAATAATCAAAGATTTTATATTTTATTTTATTTTATTTTGGTTTACCTATGTCTGTTTTAATTTTTTTTTTTTATCTTTTATGTAAAGCACTCTGAAACTTCTCTGAACTCTTATCAAAATTCAGCTGACTGGGTCATAGCTGACGTGTGCGGAGCATCAAAAAATCCTTCTCAAGTGATGTCAAAACAAAATTACTCCTGTGATAGTAAGAATACTCTTAGAAGTAAAGTTTCCCATAATGTCACTCAAGTAAAACTAGAGAGTAGTTACTACAGAGGACCAAGTGGCAAAGAATCGACTCTTTCTTTGCTACAATGATCCAGATTCATTGAATCTGGATCATTCTCAACATCACAAGGCTGATCTTTCAACATTTACCATGCATGCTAACAACGACATTTTAGCAGCTGTTTTTATTGGATATAATAGTTTGCCGTTTTAGAGAACACATTACTAAAGTTTTGAGTTACAGGTCACTGTGTGAGTCAGAGCTATAATCCATCAGCTGTCACTCTCGTCCTAAAGTAGGCCACCGTGCATGTACGAGCCGAGCACAGAGAGGCTCATCAACATCTGTGACACCCCAACCACAGGTAATAGACGACTGGAAGCACGGACATGTTTCCTCCCATGTGTGAGCTCGGTGCACCACTGCACCCTTGTGTGTAAAGGGCAAAGGGATTAGTCACACCCATGTTAAAAGCCAAACAAGACCATACTAATAATGACACGCTTGGCAGGCTTTTACAACCCCCCCGTAACAGGAAGCAAATAATTGGGCTGAATCAGACAGGACCTCTAACAGCCTCTGTCAAACAGGGAAGACGAACATCATTGTTGCAGACAGTCGCATCAAGATCGGAAACACGAACAAAGAGGAAAAGGGCAGAGTTCAGAAAAAGCAAACAAAGACGAAAAAGTAAGTGCAGAGTGGTGGAAAAGAGGAGAAAGATAGATTGAGAGGGAGGAAAGCTGAGGAGGGAGGAAATTAGGTCTCAGAATTGATTGGTGTCCTGCGATAACAGGGGTTGGCTCCGTAGTGTGGCAGCAGGAGGACAGAGAGAGGACAACAACAGGCTATCTGTTGATTTGACAGGCCAATTAGTCTGCTCTGTTAGCCACACGACAAAGTGCAAACACCCCGCCAACATATATATGATATGGAATATAATAATATGACTTAAATTGAGGTAAAAATGTCCCGACTGTTCTGTCCTGTCTTCTTTCACTGAGTCGGGGTGTTAGAAAAAAATCAGGGCTTTGTGTCACTTGGTAGTAACTTTCTGTAAAAAATAGCCAAACTCACCAGAAGGATCTATCTGGAAGTAGCCAAAGTGATACAGATAAATAATTCAGCGTACTGGCATCACATTTGCAACTACTGGTATCCTTTTTAGAAATAAATCCTACTTGTCCGTTTTCACGCTTCCCCGACACGTTTAAGTGCACAGGAAGCGTCATGTTTCATTCCTAACAGGAAGTCATTGTTGTCCCGAACGATTCAGATTGCCTGAATTTGGTTCTACTTTTGAGGTACGTTGATTTTTAACTGTCCTTAAAACCTGAAGTGGCGTTCTAATATACATCCTCATTCTCCTGTTAGGCAGTCTGCAGTCGCTGGGATCATTTTGATCTCTTTTGCAAAACGACAGATCACCGTGTTTTCTATCTGGTGTTGATCTGCCTCAGTTTTGTTAAAAACAGCTGAAACTGCTTTGTGAATAAAGTTTATAAAAGTAATTACTTCAGAAGAAATACAGATGTTTTCATTAACCGCTGGTCTTGTATGTATGATGCCTTTTCAAAACTAATTATATCCTATGAACTCGGTCACATTTTCATTACTTTATAAACTGAAACTCTTTTTCTACCAGAAGTTCCTGCACCTGACCAAAATAAAGTTATTCATAATCGTCAAGTGGAAGGAAAAGGATACTTTTAAAAATAAGCTCATGTTTTTTTTACTAGCAGCTCTAAAAAAGTGTGGTTTGCAAATGCATTCAGTCAAAAACGTAAATTTTTTTAAGGCTGCTGGCGTGAATGCACGCATGCTTTAAATGTACAGAGAGTGAATTTATATTTGCATATTTCTATGGAAAATTGCTCGAACCCAGATAAATGCATAACGAGCATCGTAACGAGATCTTGCCATGGAATCGCAAACTGATTTTAAGACAAATTTAACACATGAATTTGCTGTGATTCCAACCATTTCATTGCAGCTTTAGTTTAGTATTTATGGCTTTCATTTCATGGTGAACTGCGGTTTTAGATTTTCTCTTACACACACTATTTTTCACATGTAAATAACACAATTGTGGTCTAAGAAGTCCTATGTTCTACTTGCTTGTTTAATCCCCACATGGCTTGGGAAGAACTGCAAATCTTCTTTTTATTTATGAGTGGCTGTCGCCTTTCCAGTGTTACATGAAGGCCAGATTTTTTAAGTACACATTACCTGGTGTCTCATAGACAGATTATCTTACCCAATTAGTGGATAAGATCATATAATACTCCAATTACATATATTTAGACGTATGGTTGTTTTTTTGAAAATAATAATAATTTAAGGAGTATTGATAAATAAATTTGTTCAGTTATCTTTTTTTATTGTTAAACAACTTCACACTGATTTATGAATCTATCCATGAAGAAGATGTAAGCATCAAGTAGGGTATCACCTCAAAAGCTGAACTGACAGACCAAGTAGCAAAAAACTAACTTTCACTTATAATATTAGGCATTTTTATATTCAAAACTCAGTTTGATCCCCTTTGTATGGGGATTTTTTTTATCTAAGCAAAGTGGACCAAATAAAGAGGACAAGACCTGAAGAGCTACAAGAGTCAAACAAGAGTGGGACAGTTGGTAAAATGTATCTGCTAATCCTATATAAAAACCTGCTGGTGTATTTGCACTCATCTCAAATGGATGATTGCACAACTGTCACATCATGTTCAAGAATGGACAGATTTACACAAACCTACAGATCTCTACACCCTCATTTATTAATGCAACGTTCAGATGTCAAAACAGCTGGCACAGTTTTGCTCTGCTAGTTCCTATCAATTTTTAATATCATAAGCAAACGTATTTAAAGCATCAAATCAGTAATTATTTATTAATTGGAGCTTCTGACTTATATTCCCCTGAAATGGGACAATCTCTATCAACTCTTAGTTGTAACTTGGCCCTGCTAAAAACCAGAGAGGTTGTCAACGCAACAATTGTAAAACTACATCTTAAATGTTGCAAATCTAACTCTATTGTGTAAAAGCTACAAAATGCATTGCATAAAGTACCAGACTTGCTCATTATTTACTATATTTTGTCTGTTTAAGTGCAGGATAAGGCAAAGCAGAGATCTAGCTCCACAGCAACATAGAGTATAATCTTGTTAGCCCTATTAGTGCCGACTTTGAGCAATGATCCTTTTCCAGACAATGACTGAAGAAGAAATCAAATGTGTTTCATGTTCTAGTGTTCTGATGGACAGCTACTGCAAACCAGGAGCAGGGAAGAGTAGATCAAAATTGCGCTGTTCAGTAATCTCTGCCTTTGAACTTACCTCCCTGCTCGTCCAACATGACCAGAGTCCTGATGCCGGCATCTTTACTCTAACAGAGGGACAAACGGAAAAATAGAGAGAGGGTAGGAAGGAAAGAGAGAAAGAAGAAAAGAGGAATAAAAATGAAAGATGAGTAAATGGCCAACAAAGCAGAATGGGGGACAGAACTACCAGGATAGCAAAAGCTGCTCAAATTACGATTTGAAATCACATTTAAAAAGCTGATCCTGCAGAAACATCTTGATAGAACAAAAGAATACTGACATTGTATCTCTTACAAAATTTTTGAAAACCCTTCTTTGTTCAGTCTAAAGGTGACTATAATTTATGTTGTCATCTATTATTCTTTCATTAAAGTCATAACTTGAATGGTCAGACAGATATTTGTTATATTTCCCTGTGATATTTGGGGTTCAAGGTGAGGATTTAATTGTTTTCTTTATCGGCTTTTCATTATTATCAACCTAATCTCTTGTGGGGTTCCTGAAGGCTTTGTTCTTGGGTTTCTGGTATTGGGTGTGAAAATGCATAATTATAGAACGATGTTACAGCAAATGCTAGATTTGTGAGTTCTTCCATATGACCACAGTAATAAGAATTTGTGTTTTTAATAGATTCAGACTATTGTATAATTACTAAATCACCCTACAGTCTTAAAAATATTGCAAGCTCATATTAATAAAAGTGTAGATCATTCCAAACAATTTAATTTTATATTTGTCAGAGATTCAGTTACACCATTGTTTTGATAAAACAGTACTTTAGCACATACTTTAAAATACAAATAACGCATGTACCTGCAACATGCCTGTGCTACTGTCTCTCTCAATGGAAGCTTCATTATCTAATAACCCACTTCAATAACTATGTTAAAGACTGTGCATGTGACTAAATAACATATTTGCCCTCTCCGGGGTTCTGTTTCATGGCAGATATTATAGTCCCGAGGTCATTCTTTTGATGCATCTGTTAATTTTGATCAAAGTGTGCAGTGACCTTCTTAGAAAAGTTATAGATTTCACACATTCACAAACGTGTCTCATTATAGGATAACACAAACCGACAGAAAGAAATGTCTCCCAATGATTTTGAAATGTAATAAGGGAAAAAATATTGGCTGTGGTTACATTTTTGTTTTATATTTGGTGGACTAAAAAAAAAAAAAAAAAGAAAAAAAGAAATAGTTTGTTGAGTGCATTGTGATCACATTAATGATTTTGGATTTTTTTTTTTTTGCTAAAATATACATGTGAATAATTTTAGGGGAGAGAGCTGCTTGAGTACCATGATGGAAACATGGGAAATCGGACACAGGTTAAGATTTCAAAACTACAGGACAGGATATCTGGGTATGCCAGCTGGCATAGTCTGTGGTGACATCAGTGTTTCACGTACAGGCAGTAAAATGCACACAAATGCTCAAACATTTACGCAGTCGGATCTTATTCACACCTTAGAGTGAATCAACTGGTCTTGTTGAACAGTCTTCCTAAAATAATTGTCTAAAAATATGAACATGAAAGTTGATTTTCATTACTTTATTGGAAATATTTTTTCCATTACTTCTCATTTCAGAGCATGATCTAAAGCAGACACTCATATTTTATATTTCTATTGCCCTGATAACAGAATTGTAATTTTTTAAAATTTTTAGTTTAAAGATAAATTGCTTGCTATACATCCTATGCCGTATGAGCCAACATCTTACAGTCATCCGTGACTGTTAAATACTATCCATCAGTATACATGCCACATCTACCTGGAGTCATATGGTGACTGGTATGTACATTTATTCATACAAACGTGCCCAGTCAAATCTACATATGTTAGTTAAGTTTAGCCGGCCCTTGAAATTATTAATTTTGGCCTATTTTGGTGCATTTTTCTCAGATTTTATAACTTCTTTAACTGTTTTTGAAAGGGGGAAAGGACGGATAATTATGGAGCATCAACTTCCTTGAGCTTTATATCATGTTATAATGTCAAAAATATACCTGGAGTTTTGCCTTGACTTATTAATGATTATCTGAATAATTACTGAATCTCTGGTAGCAATCATTCGGGTGAGTTAAACTCTTGCTTCTGCAATGTACTTCCTGTTTATCCATAATTGCCTTCGATGTTCAATCCTCAGCCGAACTTCCACACAGACCCCCGTTTCCCAAACAGCTCCACCCGACTAGCGACAGCAACAATTAGCTAAAAGCTGATGGAACTCTATGACAGTTTCAATTTCAATGGGGCCATGTTGGAGCGGTGTTTGAAATATCTGCTGAAGAAGGAATGTGGGACAGGGTAAGAGATTCTTAAAGAGAGAGACTATGACCAGTGGACAGTTTCATTGCATCAGATACGGTCTGATGTTTTTGACACATGTAACATGTTTATAACAACAATAAAATAGCCAAGTGTGCCTGGAAACATATATGGCACATTTTAAGTAACACATACATCTATCCACTTTCTCACCTCTGTTTTCTTGCAGGGTGTCCAGAGGTTGGTACCTATCTCCGGCATTCTGGATAGGTCAAGGGTGAACTAACACCCTGGACTGATCAGCAGTCCATCAAAGGGCAACGCCCAGAGACACTGTACAAAGACCCATTCAAGTACATAGCCTTGCCCAAGGCTAATTCAGATGGACCCTTTACCCTAGCATATTTCTATTTTTATGTGGAAGCAAGGCAGAGAGTCAACCTATGCATGCACAGGAAGAACATGCAAATATATTTTATAAGTTCAAAGTTGTAGTTTGCAAATCACAACTGATTACAGTGGTAATCAGTTTAGATTGATTGTGTTTGATGAATCACATAATTTTGCCTTTTCTGGCTTAAAAAAAACTCTCTGTCTCAGGACAGAAACCATGGAAGTTTAATATCCTTCTGTGTTTTTTAATCTTTCTGTATATCGTCCATATTCCCCTCATTCACCACAAGTGTGTTTGGTTTGCATATTGATTTAATTCTCTTTATTAATACAACTCAAACACTCGGTTCCTTGCATTTCATCCAGAGGCTTCACATTATTTTGTGTTTCTGCTTTGTTCGTGTTTACCAAAGGCCTTTTGTAAACTGTTCAATCTTCATAAACACTTTATAGTATTTTTAACCGTAAATAAATATTTACATAAAATTCCCAACACTGTTTTAAAAAAGAAAGCATTAAGCAAAAAATAATCCCAATCTTCTAAGAGCTCAACACCCCTTCAAACGAAAAGCTTCAAAAACCTCAATTTTCTCTTTTCCACATCTTTGCCATCTTGGTTCAAAGGTTACACAATCCACTTTCCAGCTCCTGTGAAGCTCACAAACATGTTAATCTCATGACAGGGAGTGGGCTGAGCTTCAAGCGGAAAACCCAGAGATGAACACAGTCCATTAACCGCATCTACCAACGAACTAGATCTTGAAGTTTGGTATCGGATTGGAAAGGACCAAGCAAGTGGATTGCTCTTCTGTCTTTGACCTTCACAACCTGTTTTTCACAGGAATATTACTATTTCTAAAGTAGGGCCAAGGCTTTAAAGTTAGAAAAAACACTTTGGACTCATGGGAGCAGAAATACTAAATATACTTAGTTAAATAACCTACTACCTCTGAAGTGGATCCCATGGAAAACATCTTCAACTTTCCAACAGACAATGATGAGCTTAGCAATGCCAATTGATTAATGTAACATGTAACTATTTATGCAAACTAGCAATCAGATTAAAGTTACTTATCCAAGACTGGATTTGCTACTATTGTGGTCATTGTCTTTAGTTAAAAGATACATTTGGTTTTCCGCGTGAGGACAGACATTTTAATACATATCAATTACCCAGTAACACAAATGTTAAAAACGAGAGGAGGAGAAAGATGCTCATTCTCTCGCTAGAAATCCCATGGCTGTTTACAGTGTGAATTTGCTTAAAATAGGATTAGCGTAGGTCGAGGTTAGGTTTAGCAAGACTCCGACACGCATCTTGAATCCTAAGACTCTATTTTTAAGACATTTTATTCAGAAAACTGTTTGGATTAACAACCAAACCTGGCCAGGTCTTTACAAACAAATCGGAGATAAGAAACAAGACAAGTGTGCCTTCACTGCTGTGATCGCTTGCCAATTTATTAGATTAGCATAAGCTTCACTATAAGCCCTTGTGAGCAGCGGTCACACTGTACTAGCATGTGCTTAAGGGTATCTTAGGCGGTTTTGCACGTGGGAAAGCCACCAGAACAACCAACGTGTAACAGATGTATAACATACCAAGTGCTGTAAAGTCATATGTTCACCACTGTTTTTGTCAACCCTAATAAACACAGTCGAAACGACTGGAACACCTAAGTGTCATTCTCCTGGTATTATCATCAAAGGTCAGATATTCATTCAGTGAATGAAAAGCCTGATCAGTGGAGACAATAACGGTTCGGGTCAGGTGCCGACCTTACTCTGTCCCCTGTATTCCCTGATAAAACAATATGTTGTCCAGAGGTTGGAGTCAGACTATGTGAAGGAGTCTCAAATGTGACAGTAAAAAAAGGTCCAAGATATTGGACTGAATCATTACCTATAGAAAGAAAGGGAAGTGATGTTTAAATCCAGTGTCTTGTAAGGTTTATCAGAGAGATCAATAGTGCAACTTTTAGAATGTGTTAAACCATATATACTGTTTATATGTAGGCCTGTAGCAATAAACGATAAATCAATTAATTGTACGATAATTAAAATGAGTTTGATAACTTTCAGTTATCGGCTTTATCGTTTTTACCAGCCTTTTCCTATTTCGACTCTGGATGACAAAAAGACTGAACTCCGGTGGTCTCCCCTCGCCACTCCCTTTCTCATTTTCTCAGCGTGAGGGAGGAGTTAACTAATAAATCAGGGCGGTGCACTATTTTGTACTTCTTCAGCGTTTTAGCTAAATTAGCATGCTTGATAAACACTAGCTGATATCGGGACAAACCTCAAAATAGAACTGGTTACAAAGTTGAACGTAACTACACCAGTGTGGGAGCATTTTCGAGGCGAACCGCTGGACCTTTGCAAGCCGGTGTTGAGTCGAATCGCGTTTCCCCATCAGATACTGTTTCCCCCTGTGTCTTTTTGCAGCATTGCTTTGCTTCTCTCCGCACACGCGGTAAAGCGATAGCAACGCAGAGCAATACAACCAACTTGTACATGCACCTAAAGAGCAACCATCCAATTCAGGTTTTCAGCTGGGCCAAAAACTTACGGCGTCTAAGGACTTCAAGTTCCCGACAGTCCACTATCACTGAATCAATTGATCGACAGGAAACCTACAAAAAGAACGACGCAAAGTGGTGCGCGCTCACAGAAAGTGTAGTTTGCTTAATTGCTAGATAAATGCTGCCCTTTAATATTATTGAACAGCCGTCATTTAAAAAAATGTTGCAAACGTTTGACAGACAGTAAGAAATCCCCGGGAAAACATTCATATCACAAACGGCGATTGCCATACATAACTTTTTTGGTTGATAGTCGTTTTTATTTCCATTTTGTTTTAATGTTTAGTTTTTATGCAAGTGCATTTTTTGTTATCAGACACTTAGAGTCCATTTATTTATGTTTTTGGTGTTTTTTTTAATTTTATTTACCAGTTTCAGATTTAAGTTTTTCATTTGAAAATAAAGTTTATTGATCGTTGACAGGACATAGTTGCAATATTGTGTCATTAACACTATATTAATTTGAAATGGTCTCCAACAATATTATCGTTTATAACAATCATTTCTGAGACAATTAATCGCTCAGCAAAATTTGTTATCGTGTGTATTTAATAACTTTAGTTAACTAGGAATCTACTTAACATGTAATGCTGAAGTACTGATGGAGAGAAATAGGGTGTAATGGTAGTCCCCTACATTTGCAAAACTAGAAATGAAAATGTCAGGGCTGATCATTACGTGATGCTTTTGCTTTGGTAAATGTTTACAAAATGCACGATGGATGCATGATGAGCATGATGGAAACGATCGGACTCACCTCCTCAACCAGAGCCAGCATACGCCGAGTACTCTCCAGGGACTGCAAAGAGAGAGAAGCAATTAGCTGTGAATGCACAAACACACGTACAGACACATAGTGCAGGATCTGCAAGAGACTTCACAAGGACGTCTTGGTGCCTGTCTTTGGAAGACAAATCTTGAAGAGTCGTTGGTACTAATAAGGATCACAGAAAACGAAATAGGTGGAAAGATATCCTGCAAGTAATTAACAGGTTCTTCCTGTTCTTTTGTTTCCTAAGGTTAATTGTGTAATTAGATTGTTCAATAATCCTTAAAAATCTTTTTTAAACTCACTCATTTCATAAACTATGATATTCTGCCTTCCTAAATGCTGTTCCCTTATTCCTTTAACGTTTCTTATGTCTAGCTTCTCCGCCTCTCTAACTTTTAAACCATTTGTTTCATGGCCGACTCTTGGCCCTGCATTATCTCCTCATGAATGTTTGAGAAGGCTATTTGAGCAGTCCTATTATTGTAATGCTCTGAATTATCTGTTCTTCCTGAGCTCCCCTCAACTCATTTAAAAAGGCCAAAGTTATTTCTTATCCAACCTGAGAAGATTTACAGTCACAGGGGAAAGACGACTTTCAGACCCAACTGCTGATTAAAAAAAAGGGAACTGTTGAGTTATTAGAAGTGCCGCGTCTGAAAGCCTGGGAGCTTCGGTGGTACATTGGTCCTTGCAGGAACGGGTCATTTTGAAATGTCACATTGTAATTGGCAAGTCAAAAAGCAGCGCTCTTTTCAGTGCAGACCACATTTAGTGTGCTGTCTGTCCACGGTTCTCTTCTCCCAGTGTGTCGCATTGTTCATTCTGATTTATTTAATTCCTAAGAACAGGTACAATGATTTGGTTTAGGTGTATCAATTAAAACAATGATGATAATAATAACTGACAAAATATCTTGAAGCGTACCTCATCAGTGATTTGGTCTCCACGTGTCTGCAGGTCCGCCAGCTCATTGCGCATGTCGGCCTCGTCTGCCATGGTGATCCTTGAACTTTGCTTTAGTCAGGCAACACTAGACAGAAAGAAAGAAAGAGAAAACGTACAATTATGTTGATCACCACTAATCAGGAGGGGAAGACATTTTTGCCCAGGTTCAGTTTATCATTATTCTCCTTCATTTACTGGCTTTTAAGTTCTCACTGCCTTTTTTGTTAGTAGTGGTGCTGGTTGATTCTCGGGTTTATTGTCACTCTTCTATGCAAACATACCGTCTGGTTACCTGTCCCATAATTGGTCTTGAGCACATTTTGTGCATTTATTGTAAAAACAATACATATTAGTATGCATTACATCCAAATACAATAGTAATCGTTGTCTCACATCCTGAACTCCGTGTTGCTTTATTTCGTAGTGCATTTCCACAACCTGACCTTTGTTTTTGTATACAGTTCAGCTTGATTCTTATCTCCTACCCAGTGTCTTAAGAGATATCTTCCATGGAGCTCGATTCCTTGATGAAGTTGTGAAGGATGAAGTCGATTTCCAAATATTCAGCAATTAAAGTTGTATGAATGTTTAAGATGCTGTTCGCAGTGAGGGATTGTTGCCTAAAGGGAACACAATTTCCGGTAAGTTTCAGTGATAGAATCGCCTGATATTAGAAATAAAAATGATATTGCTTTTTTTTCCACCCAGCAATATAGATTGCAAAAAGAAAATATAAACAAAAAAACCAGTATATATAAATATTTGTGTGACTTGTCTTAAATAGCACCTTGCTGCACTCGTGCCATCTGGTCGACTATTAATTCGCACTGATCTTACCGCTGCCTGTAAAAGTTACGAATGTGATTGTTGTGTTTATTTGAAACATATTCTTGTTTGTTGTGCTGCTAGACGTCAGCCCCCCTTTACCTATTCCTACCTCTTTTTCTCAGCTGTGACTCTCACTCTGACCTATTGCATTTTGAGCAATGCCATTATTTTTTGGTGTGAACAGCTGCTCACAAGAAACTCCATTCAGCTTGCTAAATGTTAAACTAGCATAAAAAATGCATAAAGTTCACAGCAATTATTTTATTATCTAGGGATACACCAATACCGATACTCGTATCGGGTATCTGTCCGATACCGGGTATAAGTACTCTACTCGTGCTCGTAAATTTGCCACCGATACCACGACATCGATACCACTTTACAGCAGCGCACGGTTTTTAGCAGTTGACTGCAAGGCGCCAGCGCAGAGCCATGTCAGCCGTGTGGACATATTTTCAGGTGAATGACAGCGACAGAAACAAGGCAGAGTGTAAACTATGTACAGCAAAACTATCAAGAGGAGGGACAAAATCGAAAGCTTGCAACACAAGCAATTTATTGAAACATTTGAAATCCCCGCACGACACAGAATATAAGGAGTTCAGTCGCAACACCGGCGACAAGAGACAACCAACGTTGTAACAGACGCTGGCTAAGCGGGAAAAAATGTCACGAGACAACCCACGTGCGGTCAAAATCACAGAGGCTCTTGCAGAGTATATTGCCCCGGATGACCAGCCACTGTCTGGGGTCGATAATTTGGGATTCCGGCGTCTTATCTGCATACTGGAGCCGAGGTATGCGATTACTAGCCGTACCCATATCACAGCCACGGTGCTACCAAAGCTGCACGATCTCGTGAAAAAACACATCCACAACCTGTTGCATGATGTTAAAACTTTAAGCTTCACCACGGACATTTGGAGCAGCAGCGTCAACCCACTGTCTCTTATCAGTCTGACTGCACAGTGGATCAATGATGATTTTAAGCTGCAGAGGGCCCTCCGCGTGCAAGTTAGCAGATGCTGCGGCAGTGGGACGAAGAATTGTGGCACATTTCAAACACTCCACTTTAGCCTACTCTCACCTGGAGGACATACAAGTGCAACTCAATCAGCCTTTTAAAAGAATCCAACAGGATGTCCCGACCCGCTGGAACAGCACTTATTATATGCTTCGATCTCTCATTGAGCAGAAGAGAGCCCTCAGAATATTTGTGTCACAGCAGAAGCTCCCTGATAATCTCAGCCACACCGCTCTACAGTGGTCACCTTTTGAGAAAACTTTGTCTGTGCTTGCTCTGTTTGAGGAACTAACCGGAAAAGGGATGCACTTGCATCTGATGTCATTCCTGCTGTGACCGTTCTTATGAGACTTCTGATCAAGGAAACGGATGAGGACCAAAATAAAAAAAATCCAAAGTATCTGTATGTGTAATGTAATAAGTCCTCGTTATCGGTATTGCTGAGAACTGAAATGCAAGTACTCCTACACTACTCATTTTGGAAAAAAGTGGTATCGCTGCATTGTTAGTATTAGCCAAAGTTTATTGCAATCCAAAAGAAAGATTCATTCATTTCAATCATCTTCTGGCTATCACGTCTTCATTTACAAGAATCAAGGAATGACATATATACTCTTTTGGATATTGGAAGTTAATATTGGGAATTTATCCGCTCAAGCTTTTCCTAATACGCCTGTATTTATACTGAGATTAATCTGCACACAAGTGAACTCTACTAATTAGGTGACTACAAACAAAAATTGGTAGTAATTCATTTGATTTGGGGAAACATTTGCATCTGGTGCATTTTTCAGCAGATATGTCGGATGATCAGCTTAAAACGTGTGTGATCCCTTCCAGATCAGATCTATATGTCGCTTAAAATTATGTTTGAATTCCTAATAAAATACACATATTTTTTTGTTCATATAGTTTTAATGTTATGACATGTGAAAAAGTCAGGCCAATGAAATAAAATTTCCCAGAACAGCTCTGCAAATTGTCATATCAGCTAATGAAGAGTTACTGCGTTGGTATTAAACAAAGCAGGAGACGCTGATAGTCCACCAAAACCTGAGTTATGGAAATATGGAAATCTCCTCTTTATAGTGTATCAAACAATGGAAATATACCCGAACAACAAAAAAGTTCAAACAAAACTTACCAAAATCAAATAGATTCAAATAAAAACTACAAACTAGACGTTAGAGCCAAGTAATTGTTTTACAAAGAGATGAGAGAAATAAACACTAAAAGGAAATGAAAACTATTTATACTCTCAGATTCATTTAGCAAATAGGAACAATTTTGATGATCCTAAATAATGCAAGAAACATTTATCCTTATTTAATGTCAGACAGAGAGACAATGGCTATAAATCTATGGTTTTAAATGCATATTAGGCTTGGTCACAAACTGAACAGTATCAAAACAAGGCAGAAAAAAATAGACAATTGCAAACCAAAACAGAGACTTGAGTCTATTTATACTGTAGTCGTGCACATCCACGCACAGACGTGATGGGGGTGCACTCCATGAACAATGGATGCGAGAGAGACATGGAGGTTAGGATGGAGACAAAAAAGGCTGAAGGGCAGACAAAAAGAGACCAACTCTGACTCCTCCCTTCCTTCCCCATCTTGAACGGCGCTTTCCACTCCTGCCTCGGTCAATAATTAGGACTTCAACAAGCCCAAATAGTGCGATCTGCTCCAATCAGAGCTCATTTGTGAGTGTAATGCATTTTAGTTTCAAAAGCAGGACTCACACTCGACAATCTCTGTTCCCAGCGTGATATAAATTTAACCACCCAGCAGCTTGCAGCGAGGGTCTCATTAAAGCTTTATGTGATCTAATCTACTTCATCATAGAGTTTACAAAAGGGACTAAGAAATGGCTGCTATCCAGAGACAGTGGAGAACGGTGTTGAGCTTTACTTTTAGCCAGACAGGCAAAGTTTGAATGGTAAACCATGTTATAATGTAAAATGCCTCTGGTGTAAGTACATGTAAATCCCTTTAGGGGAGACTAAACAAGAAAAGCAGCTTCTCTACTGGTTTGTAAGAACTAGTTGTTAGTTTCCTGTTTATTTCCTGGAGGTTTCTGTCGGCCCGATATCTTGAAATTTAGATATCCATGTTGGCATTTTACCTTTTAAAGTGAGGTGCAAATGTCATTCCTAACAATCAGTGCTGACAACACTTTGGGCTAAGTTTTTGTTCCATGCAGTTACTATATTGCTCTTTTCATTAAATGTGTTTGCTGTTAATCAAGATCCGTCTGCAGGTTCCCTCTATAATTTTATTTAGTTTTTTTTCTGAACCACCAAACACAAACAGATTTTTGAGATTCTCTCAGGTCAGGATGAAAGCCAAAATTTAGTAAATACACGCAATTCTTTAATATCTGAGGCACTTTTGTATGTCTAAGAAAGGTATGCAACAACAGACTAAAGCGAAGAAGAAAGACTGGGCAGAACTGACCAGTCATACACACCATTATGTAAGTGATCTATGATATGCATAACATTTTACTCATGTTGAACCGTGTAATATTTCACCCTTTATATTTTGTTAGATGCTTCAGGGTGAGACCTGTTTTTTTGTATTTCTAAACTTCACATTTTTGCCAGGATAAGTGTGCCATGTCATACTGCCATAACCTAATAATCAACCTCACCATTACCATAAAATGTGTAATTATGCTGTAATCGTGTTGGAATGAGCTTATAGGACTGTAGATGTAAAGCTTTGTCATAGTAAAATAATTTTTTTCTTTGGGACATTATAGGCTGCATTAGGCAGAAAACAAAATTTACAGAGAATGTTAAGTCGTAATAAGTTTTTTTTTTACTGTTGTTTCCTACTGTTTTTTACTGCCTGAAACATGCAAAACTCTCAAACCTAATAAACCTGGTCTTCTCAGGCTTAACCTAACCTAAACATAGGTGTTAGTTATCTCACATACTCACAGTATGCATCCTCCCACTGATCTGTTGCACTGAGCCAATGTTGATTGATTATCTCTCAGCTGTTTCACTGCTCCTGTCAACTCATAAACCCGCAGCACAGGTTCTTCCTTTTCATTTCCGATCTGATTTCTTTTTTCATTCGTAGCTCAAAGTTTCTTCCCAGTTAACTAAAACTAAAATCCTTTTGCATTATCAATTTGAAATGACTAAAAAACTCCTTTTAACCTGAAGATAGTCGTGTTTCCCCCCCCCTAATAGTTAGAACTACATGCTTTAATTTGAAGTGCATAAATGCAGGGAGGATTTGAAACAGCAAAGCAAAATGACTCGTTGAAATCATTATCCTACGATTTTTTTGGGAAATAAAATACATAAAGCAAATAAACGAGTTAGCATATATTAAAGAATTACATTTAATCATAGAAATCCATTTAGCAGGTAATATTTTAACTAAAGATAGACGAAATCATTTGCAGCAAAAGCTTTTCATTTTTTTCCGATGGAAATTTATAAGGTTTTCATGTCGGACTCCTTTTCACTTCCCATCAGTGTGTCTTTGAATCTGAAAGTCCTTTTCTCTTTAACATGCTGCCCGTACCACACATCTGAAGCAAAAGCTGAGATGCAGCATGGTCCGAGCGCCGCCATCCCCCCACCTGCGCCCTGCAAACCGTCACTCGTCTTGAATGGCAGCTGCTGGAAGGACTGTACCGCCGGGCACAGCCCATGGAGAGATTAAAGTCAGCAGGGAAAGAGGATTTAGTCTCCATGATTTTCTCTTCTCTTCCTCTCTCTCTCTCTCTCTCTATCGCACGCACGCACGCACGCACGCACGCACACACACACACACACACACACACACACACACACACACAGTTTTCGGATCTGCTTTCCATTCCCTCGCCGTCTGTAAATGTATTGACTACCTTTCTGGGTGAGTGAGCATTGCTGCTTCATAAAAAAAATAAAAAAAGACTTGAGTCGACTTTCTTTCTATTAACTTACGTAAAAGTCTGTTTCGTTATAAGTGACTGACTAATATACACCGCCAGTGGCTTAACACTGTTGGTGTTATTTTGTTCTTGGAAAGAGGGGGTGACGTTGGGCAGGATGTAGCAACAAACCCAAGCATACCAGGAGAATATAAACTCAAGGGGAGAAATGTTTAAATGGTTTGGAGACGGTTCTCAAAGCGAACCCCCCCCCCCCCCAAAAAAACCCTCAGTATGAAAATAGACAATAGTGGAGAGAATGGACCAAAGAGGGAGAGCACCAAGGGTTCTATGGATTTACATTTAAATTTCTATCTGTCCTTGTTAATTTGAAAAACAATAACTAATTTTCACATGTATTATCCTTTATAGTAGACAGTCTGTTTACTTCGTAATGCCAACTCTCATTTAATCCAAAGATCTTTAGAAAAATTGTTAAAAGAAAATGAGATGTTGGCCGATATCCATGATTGATATCGGATCGGGAAATATTAATTACAAGAGAACCAGGACATTTCAGCTTCAACATTGTTATTGGTCGAGGTTAAGTAATTTTTTAATATATCAGAATCAGTCCAACAGGTGAAACCTGGTTGATATGAAAGTCTAAATGTAGCCTTTATTGCCATTTTAGACTCAATTATCTTCACCCAAAAAATCCAAACACCTACTCACTCTCTTGCTCATACTTTAGACCTTGTGCTGACTTATGGCATTGAGTGTGAAAAAGTTATAGTACTGCCTCCTAACCCTCTCCTTTCTGACAATTTTTTGATAACTTTCGAGTTCTTTTTCACCGAGTACTTAAAATCTGAAAGAAAATGTCTTTATAGTAGGTGTCTATTGGACAATGCTGTTACAGCCTTCAAAGAATCCATTCCACCTCTAATTTCTTCAGTATTTCAGAGAAACGCAGTGGAGGGCAAACAATTAATTTCATGCCCTACACAGATTGATCCTGTTGTTCATAGTATTACGTCCTCATTGCTTACAACATTAGACAACGTAGCCCCCATAAAAAGGAAAGTGATCACTCAGAGGAGGTTGGCCCCCTGGTTTAATTCAGAACTTCGTACCTTGAAGGGAAACACCAGGAAATTGGAGAAGAAATGGCGGTTTACCGCTTTTAGAGGAGTCCTATTTATCCTGGAAAAACAGCGTGCTTCTGTATAAAAGGACCCTGCGCCAAGCTAGATCTGCATATTTTACTTTACTAATAGAGGAGAATAAGAACAATCCTAGGTTTCTTTTTAATACAGTTGCTAAACTTACGAGAAATGAAAACTCTGTTATATCACCCATTCCTCCAACTGTTAGCTGTAATGACTTTATGGAATTCTTTATTGATAAAATTGAATCTATTAAAACTAAAATTGATGGCATCCTACCAAACATAACTACTACCTCAGTAAGCAATGAGGTACTGAATGTGGCTCTGGAGCCTGATCTCTGTTTGAAGTGTTTTCTTCATCTAAGCCTTCAACTTGTATGTTGGATCCAATCCCGCCAAATTATTTTAAATAAGTATTTCCTATTATTGTTACCCCTATTTTGGAAATGATTAATTTGTCAATAGTGAATGGTTATGTGCCAGAGGCTCTTAAGGTAGCTGTAATAAAACCCCTACTTAAGAAACCTTCTCTTGATCAAGAAGACTTAATAAATTACAGACCCATACCTAATCTTCCTTTTTTATCTAAAATCCTTAAAAAATTGTTGCTAATCAACTGAGAGAGCATTTGAGGAATAATGACCTATTTGAAAAAAACATTTGTCAGGTTTCAGAGCTCATCATAGCACTGAGACAGCTCTCCTTAAAGTTACAAATGATATTCTCATGGCCTCAGACAATGGGCTCGTGTCTATTCTAGTTCTGTTAGATCTCAGTGCTGCTTTTGACACAGTCAATCACAATATCCTAATTGAAAGGCTCGAACAGACTGTGGGGATCAAGCGAACAGCACTAGGCTGGTTTAAATCGTTTTTTTCTGATAGATCCCAGTTTGTTCATCTAAATGACAAATCTTCTCCGCATTGTAAGGTTACTTGTGGAGTACCACAGGGTTCTGTACTTGGCCCAATTCTATTTACTATATACATGCTCCCTATTGGTAAAATAATCAGACAGCATGGTGTTAATTTCCACCGTTATGCTGATGATACACAACTGTATTTATCTATAAATCCTGATGAATCCAGTCAGTTTGGTAGATTACAGGCATGTCTAAATAACATAAAAATGTGGATGACTTTAAACTTTCTGCTCTTGAACTCTAAAAAGACAGAAGTTGTTATCTTTGGACCAAAACCTCTAAAAAAGAAATTGCTTAGTCAGTCATTTGACCTGGATAGCATCAGGTTGGCGTCTGGTGACAATGTAAAGAACCTTGGTGTTATTTTTGATCAGGAAATGTCTTTCAAGTCCCATATAAAACAGGTCTGTAAGATTTCCTTCTTTCACCTTAGGAATATAGCAACAATTAGAATTATTCTCTCTAGGACAGATGCTGAAAAGTAGTCCATGCATTTGTTACTTCAAGGCTGGACTATTGTAACTCTTTATTAGCAGGAAGTTCACAAAATGCAATTAAAAGTCTAGAGTTGGTCCAAAATGCTGCAGCAAGAGTTCTGATGAAACTTAAAAAGAGAGATCATATCTCCCCAATTTTAGCTTCCCTTCATTTGCTCCCTGTCAAACTTAGAATAGATTTTAAGATTCTTCTTTTGACATATAAAGCCCTCACTAATACAGCTCCATCGTTTATCAGAGATCTTATTACTCCTTATGTCCCTAACAGAGCACTTTACTCTCAGATTGCAGGTTTACTGGTGGTTCCTAGAATCTCTAAAAACACAATGGGAGGCAGATCTTTTACTTATCAGGCTCCCCTCCTGTGGAGCTTTAAGTTAGTTACCACTGGCTTTGTTCTTAGACATATTCTGGATTTCAGAACTAAGCAATGTTCATATTTTGTACTTTTCCTCTCTGCTCATACTACGTTATAGATGACCTTAAATGGGCCAAGACTCTAAGTTAGTTTGCTGCTTACTATATGTGGGAGAAGCATGTTTATTTTCCCTGTGTATTTGTAACAAGTCAGTAATATCTTCAAGTATGTTTGGTGTATTTGTATTGAGCATATGAGGCTAAATAAGTCTGACTTTAATGTGTATATACCCTGGACTAAGCAAGAATAATGAAAGATCTTCAACAACCATGCACAAGATATATCTTTAGATCCCTGGGGTTTTGTTAGAAACTATCAACCCCTTTGTAACTTGTGTCATGTGAATGATTTTTTTTCTTTTTTATTTCAAACACAAAACACAACCTTTCTGACTGTTTGTGCATTTTAACTTGACAAAAATAGAATAACCAGCAAGACCATCATGTCAAAGACGGTCATCTCTAACAGCTCACGGTGAACTGTTTTCTTTAAAACACATGAAAATCATGTAATTATCTAGAATACAGTACTAAATAAAAAAGCCTCTACTACCTGCAGCTTTGCAAGGTTCTTAAAAGAAAGGAGTCGGAATAATTATCCCCTGCTAAAGCAGCACCTCATTCTTCAGTAATAAACCGACTCGCCTGTGCAAAGAAAACGCTGATTTCAATCAGGACCCATGTTCATCTGAGATAAACACTGTTTATGAAGGAAATGGAAAATCAGGACAGTGTGGCTGCTCTGAGTCCCACAGTCACTGAAACCAGGTCAGGTTTTCAGTTGTTTGGCTGCATGTTCTTCTGGGTTTACAGAGGCCGTAAATTAAATCTAACGACTTTCAGATGAGCTGCTGCACGCGGGTCTTTCACTCATAGCTTTGTTTCCACGGATCAGTTCCAGGTGTGTGAGGAAATGAGACGGAAGGCACAGCGTGAGTCGAAAATAGTGTTTCTTTTCCTGGTGCTGCTCTCTTAGTATAATTGCACGTACATTCATTTGAGCCGGCGATGATACAACAAAATTGCAGCATGGCTTTCTGGAAAGGGAAAAGTTCAACGCCGCAGGACTCACTGTATTATTTATTCGAACAGTTCTTGGCCTGTCTCACACATTTTCTATTCTCCCTTATAATTTATTCATGGAAACACGGAAAGTGAAGAAATAAAACCGAAAACCTGTGAATAAGAAACTGAATTGCTGCCTGTTGCTAATTTTTCTGTGGTGTCCTCTTAAACTGAAGTCACATTGTCCACATACACACCATGTCAGACTATTAATAACATGGGTTCTGTGAAGGGGAAATGCTTCAGCACAAAGACACGGGGTCGGACAAGCAACTTACCACATTAGGGGACTATTTTGGTCTATCATTCATCTGCTAAAACTGGGCCAGCATCACCAATGCTACCAACAATGGTAAATATGAAGATATATAAAACCTTCTCCTACGTTAAAAGAACAAACAACTTCCTCCAGTTAAACTCAGACAAAACTGAAATCATTGTCTGTGGCCCACAGAAACAAAGAAAGTGTCATCAGTTACCTTCTGACGCTCTCTCTGGAACCTAAACATCAGGTCAAACATCTTGGGGTAATACTCGATTCTGACCTGAACTTCAACAGCCACATTAAATCAGTAACATCAGCAGCCTTTTACCATCTTAAAAACATTGCCAGAATCAGAGTCTCTAAACCAGACCTAGAAAGACTTATCCATGCTTTTATCTCTAGCAGGCTAGACTACTGTAACGGCCTGCTCACTGGGCTTTCTAAACGGGCCTTAAGACAGCTTCAGAACATCCAGAATGCTGCTGCTCGAGTTCTGACCAAAACCAGGAAATATGACCACATTAGTCCAGTGCTCAAGTCTCTGCTCTGGCTTCCTGTCACTCAAAGAATAGACTTTAAAACAGCCTTGCTTGTGTACAAATCTCTTCATGGTTTAGCCCCAAAGTACATATCTGACATGTTAGAGCCATATGAACCAGCCAGGACTCTGAGAACCTCAGGTAGTGGCCTCCTGCTGATGCCCAGAGTCAGGACCAAACAAGGAGAGGCTTCATTCCAGTTTTATGCTCCTAAAATCTGGAACAGTCTTCCTGAAGAGGTGAGACAGGTTTCAACTCTGCTGTTGTTTAAATCCAGGCTGAAAACAGCCTTATTTAACTGTGCATATAGCAACTGAGAATATTATTACTATTATTTTATTTTTATTTTATTTCTTTTAAATTTAAAGCTGATTTTATTGTTTCATTTTCTGATCTTTTTTCCTATGTAAAGCACTTTGAATTGTCTTGTACACGAAAATATCCTATACAAATAAACTTGCCTTGCCTTGCCTTGCAACCTAACCCCATAAACGCGTTGAAGGTTTAGTTTTTTTATTTCCAACTTTCATTTCATTTGCTGCAATTTTTGTGGACTGAATGCGACAGAGTGAAGTGGATGGATACGCATTTATCGCTTTAAGTGTTCCTAAAGCATCAAATCTGAAAGATGCGGTGTGCATATTCATTTAACCCACTACAGAGCTGAGTGGCTGGGGATGTTCCTCTACCAGCTTTCCACATCTAATGTTCCCGCACACGTGTCGTTCGAACTCGGTCGGGAAATTTGACAGGGGTATCTATCTATCAGGTCAAAACTTGGATTAGACCATTCTAAAGCAGCTCCCTACAAATGCCATTTACTTTGTGAAAGCTGACAAGGGCCCAACCCTCGGCATGAAGCTGCCATCACCATGGTTACTGTAACCACTGTAACCATCACCATGGTTACAGTGGTTACAGTGTGTTACGGATCACATTGTTTTTCTTCACACATATTGGGGTTTTTCATGTTTTCCTAAAAGTTTCCTTTTATGTTTGTGACAGGATTTTTTGGCAGCCAGCAGTTGTCCTGTGAAGAGTCCAGAGTTACCAAAGGTCTCCTGGCTGCTTATATGAGTAATGCTTAAAAAATGCTTACAAAGCCAAAGATGTTGATTTCACTCCAAAGTAAACTTCTCAAAAATGTTCATCGACCGGCTTAGAATCAAGAATCAAGAATACGTTTATTTATATAGCGCCAATTTACAACAGATGTCGTCTCAAGGCACTTTACAACAAAATCAAAGATACATCATAAACAAATCAATTTGAAAAAGTTTCCAAAGGAACCCCAGCAGATTGCATCGAGTCATTGACTTCCAGCATTCACTCCTCTGGAATCATCAGACCAAAACAATGGCTTGTTTTATCGTTGACTTTACAGCAATCCCTCATAATGAGCATGCATGTAGTGACAGTGGAGAGGAAAAACTCCCCTTTAACAGGAAGAAACCTCCAACAGAACCTGGCTCAGTACAAGCAGCCGTCTGCCACGACCGACTGGGGGCTCAAAGAGACAGAAAACTAAATTAGATGCACAGGATACTGAAAAAAAAGAGTTGATAGCAGCAGTTGTAGAGCGTTCCTTGGTGTTGAAGTTGCAGTTTCTCCACAAACATATTGCACCTTTTACCTTCACCTAAACATGTAACAGTGTTAAAATTACCATTGATAGTTTAGGAAATAAATCTTAACCTAAAATAATTGCTTTGTCCCCCCCAAACCAGCAGCTACCAACACACACACACACACACACACACACACACACACACACACACACAC